>JAPSES010074950.1:0-10094 GCA_029822895.1 Maxillicosta whitleyi | reverse complement strand
TGGCCCCATTGACCCCAATGTTAATGAAAATTTCAAAGTGATCCAGAATCCAGGATTTCTTCCGGATCACCCCCAAACATTAATCATTTCTTCCTTGTGCCATTGGCAATAAATCCTGAAAATTTCATCAAAATCCGTCCATTACTTTTTGAGTTATGTTGCTAACAGACAGACAGACAGATGGACGGACAAACAAACAAATGCTGGCAAAAACATAACCTCCTCAGCGGAGGTAATGAAAATATGTTCTGTTAGCACAACATTTGACTGTATAAAAATATCACACAAAGTACTGACAAATGTGCAAATGTACCAAAAATACTAAATATACATATACTACTAAAGCACTGCTAAAAACTACTGAAATATACAAAAAGCTAAGTTCATATACCTCTGAATCCTTCTATCTCCTTAGACCCTTGTCGTCACACCCACAGTTACATGTTGAATACTAATACAAAATATTAATTCTACCCACATCAACTCCAACTCTGAATAAATGATGAAAGGTCTGCTGCAGGTGTGAACTGATCACTATCAGCCTGCTATGTCTCTCTTTAACTGCAGCTCTTTGTTCTCTTCCTGTTGGGAATTACAGAATTTTGCTGCGTACTCCTGCTGTGAGGACACTTCTAATCCACATCATGTCTAGATTTCATGTGAAGTCCTGATGTCGATTTGGATCCGTACAGAGAATGTAGATTAATCTAGATTAAGAGCTTCATCCCTTTGTTTGGGGGGCTTTAAGCAGCTGGATTGTGTGTGTAAGTGCAGAACTGGCCCAGGGATGTCAACATATCATATCAAATTCATGGGTGTAGAAGGTGTGGATTAAATTATATAAACTGCACAGTTTGAGTGGAAACATGATGTAGAGTTTAATTAGTCTAAATATGTGAGTTGACTAGGGGTGTAAGGAAATATCAGTTCTGCAATATATCGTGATAGTTCATTTCATGATATTGTATTGATATTAAAAAGTAGTATATCGATATTTTTAGGCATTTATTCAAATGCAGATATGGTGGTGGTTCATTTTTGTTTTTCTTTATATTTTATTTATTATTATTTATTAATTAATGGTTATTTCAAGCATCCTAAAATCGTTTTTTACTGTCTAAGAGGCAGATGTTAGTTCATTTGTTGGAATTGCACAAAAATGATGTGATGATGTTAGTTATGAATTTATAGAATATAAACATTTGTGCAGGATCTTAAAGTGTAATGACTGTTTAAAAAAAGTCTTTTTTAACAGTATCATGATATATTGTGACAATATACAATACACAAGACACACCAAGACACAAACACACTTAAATTGAGGTTAATACCAGTGTAAAGACATCATTCACAGGGAGAGCACTGCATCATGGGTATTATGTAAAATGCTGTGACTAAAGACACTTGTTCTGTTTGTACATTATTTTACAATTAATGTTCATTAATACCAGACAGACGTCATTATTTCCTACTTGTATTTATTATTTTCTTACATTTTGACGTGTTGTAAGAATTATTTTCATATAATTTCAGAATAATCAGCACTGTTTTCCCACATTTAAATATATAGTTTAATTTGCATTATGCTCCATGTCTTACAATGGAAATTAATTTCTTCAGAAAAATATGGAGAAACACATAATATTGCCCACAAATGTGTCATTATACAGTACGTGACAACACGTACCCAATCTCTGAAGAGCTGTGCTGCTGAATGTCAGTGCTATTTATATAATATAATATAAGTTAATGTAAGTTAATATAAAGGCTGTAATTAACAGTGATTTAGATTTTCATTTAACCTAGAGATTATTGTTTCCATCTATGAAATATCCAAAAATTGTGAAAAAAAATGGTTGTATTTTTTTCTTTGTCCATTATTATACAATATAATGATATATAATTAGAATACATCTGTTATATTACACTCCATCTTCCCAAGATTTTGAGTTGCAACCTGTGAAGAAAGACTGTGACTAATGATCATGTTAACTATCAGTTAATCTTTTTTTTTATTTTTTCTATTAACTGAGTAGCTGCTTAATCTATAATATGTCATAAAATGGTGAAAAAGTATGTCCCAAAGGCCAAGATCACATCTTTAAATGATATATTTGATTATTGAAAGTAATTTTCAGGAGAGAATTTCAATTTAGTTTTTCCTCCAAAGATTTGTCAGTTACCCAAATTATTGATTATCAAAATACTTGATGATTAATGTAGCCCATAAAGACCCACTGCTACTTATGCAGCAGTTCTCAAATGAATTCTTCTGTATTTGTACCGTTCTTAACTGATTTATTACAAATAATAAAAAAAAATAGTATCCTCTGTATTTTGCATTTGCTGGTGTAAATCATAGTTAATTTACAGATCATGATGATGTTCATGAAAGCTCAGAGTAAATTAGAAGCTAATTATATCAAAACAGAAAACTGAAGAAAAAGTGACTTTTTCAGCAAAGGTCTTGGTAACTGATCATAAACCCAGTGTTTCCATCCACTATGATTGATCCAACTCCACGGGTTTTACTGGTGAATTAATGTAGATGATGACGGTGTTTCCATGGTAACTACAGAGCCTCTGAACATACAAATGGATAATATCTGATGACCATGAAAAGATAAAATGTATGTTACTCCAATTATTTACCTGGATCGTTAGGATTAGTGAATCAATAGTTGTCAACAATCCATCAACGGTTACTCCGTGCTGTGAATACTGTCGACATCATGGGTTAAAATAACAGTCCAACAGCCCTTATCTGCTGATTTATCCTGTTGTTTTTCTCTGTGTCTTTTTTCTGCAGATATTGACATGAAGAAGGACATAGAGACTTTAATAGCAGAGGAACGAGCTGACATCATCCTGAAATATGCTGCGGTGAGAGCAGGACAGTTACTGCTATGATGAGTTCACACACTGCACTGCGAGAAACATTTTCCAGCTTCTAATGGGAAACATGGAAAGAGAATAACTCTTAGGAAGCTCTGTGTCAACAAATATTGTTCGGTATCATGTGATTTGTCTTTGATTAGTGGGCGAAAAAAACTGAGATTTCTCTGCTTTGAGTTGTGCTCCAACTGCTGAAGCTGTAAGAGGGTGTGTGTGTGTGTGTGTGTGTGTGTGTTCAGTGTAGCGTTGTGTGCTCTTTTATTGTTGCTGTGTGGTATTCATCTGTAGGAGGAAGACTTTTCACTTGTTTGTGGTTTAAAAAAAACCCAAAAGATGCATAAAGACAAACAGAATCTACAGTGTGGGACCCACATATAACTTACCTTATGGGGACATATACGCAGTCTTATACAGTACGTTAGGGGACTTAGTTTTTCTTATAACGAGAAGAGGCAGGTTTTGGTTTTGTTTATAACATAGACTGTAAAATTTGAGGGTTATTTCAGGTTTAGGTTAATGTAGAACAGAACAGAACAGAACAGAACAGAATAGAATAGAATAGAATAAGCTTTATTGTCAATGCAGAATAGTATTGTCCAGTGTAATGAAATTTGATTTTATGTTCTGTAAGGTGCTCAAGTAAAATATAAACATCAATTGTAAAACAGTCAGGAATAAAACAGTCAAGTAAAAAGTATACACGCACACACACACACACACACACACACACACAAAAGGGATTCCATTAATGAGTATAATGATGAGTCTTTTAGGTATAAACTGGTCGTGAAATATCCTAAGTATGGGTTTTTGTCACTATTGACAGAGAAAAACTCCAGTATTGGAGTAATGGGTAGATTTACACCCCCATCCCAATCTCCACACCTCATAGTAATGTGGAGATAATGTGTGAGACAAAAAAAAGAAGAAAGGAAAAATAGAAGAAATAAACAAATTTAGACAAGACAGTGAATAGTTGTATAATAACATCCCATTTGTTAGATTCCGCTGCTTGGTCGTGACCCTTTGGCGTCCGTTGTCCGTTCTTTGTGTACCTCCACAGCATCACTTTTCAATATGGGAGATGCTTTCGCCTCACAAGACAACATTCACTCTGTGACGTTAAGTAACAGAGACCTCAGAAGGAGGTGGTGGTTGTGGTGGAAGACCACAGACTGTGGACTTAGACACAAGAGACTGAGCTTTGTGTTCAGTTTCATGCTATTTATGCTAATTTAGGCTTAAAAACAGTTTGGTTGATGTTAAAAAGGGTTGTGTGTGTGTGTGTGTGGGGGGGGGGACTGGCTAAAATATAAAAGAGAAAGACAGACAAGACAAAAATAAACCACACCATAACTATGGTATTGTGGAGATTTCTTCTCAGAGTGTCCCCTGTGTCCCCCCAAATACTGAAATATGACACCCTGAACGAGCATCCGTATATGATAAGTTGGTAGTGAAAATATGTATTGTGATTAGGGTAAGAGTAAGTGTTAAACTTAGGGGGTAGAGAATAGAAATGAATTCAACAGGAAATTTAAATAAGTTGATGTAATGTTCCCTTAACACTTAGAAACACAACATTTGTGTGTGTGCGTGCGTGCGTGTATCTGTGGAGGAGTGTGTAGGAGTATGAGAGTATGCTGCCAAAGTGCGTTAATAACAGGTTGTGTAATAGTATATTGTGGTTTGGTGTGATTGCAGAATGATGAGCAGAAATATGAAACTCAAACGTCCAAATCAGACACAACAGTAATGCACGATAAAAGCTTAACAGATGAAAAACATCTGCTACTGTGATTATGTCCCTGTAACAGTTTTTCAGCTGCAGCATTAATTCAGTTTTCTTAAAGCTATAATAATATTTAAAAAAGGCAACTAGAGCTATGTTCTGTATTTTATTGACTTATACATTAAGATTATATCAACTGTTTTAGTCGATGATAGAATGGATCAGCTGCCACAGCCAACACTTAATACTAGCCACATATGTACAAACCATTTCAGAGAGTTGGTCTTTTAATTCTCCTCTGTATTTATTAATTTAAACCCTTGCACAATGATGTTCAAATCATAGGAGGATATTGTACATCATTCCATTTACCTGGGAGTTTTAGTATTTTTAAGTAGAAATAGAACTATTGGTCAGTTGACTGAAAATGTATTAGAAGCTCTGCTAAGAGTAAGTTCCAATAATCTTTCAGCTATAAATATAAACAAATGAAGAGCTCTTTTCCAAAACGCTATAAAAGCCATGTAATATATTTTTTAAATTTTATATTGTACAATCTCATTTTCAGATAGAATCAGGAAAATTGGAGCTAGGTTAATGTTACCTGCTAGTTCCATAACAATGTTAAACGTTATAACATAGATGTCAGTGATATTGACAGAGAAAGACCGATTGATCTTGTACTTGTCATGTATTTTGATAGTGTAGATATGTTTTTGTTTGTTGGATGGACAAAACATCATCGTGATGATGCCACTTGGAGTTCAAAGTCTGTTAAGTACTTTAGTCAGATCAAAACATTCAATAAGAAACTTCTATCTGCAACCGACCCATGTCTTAACCCTCCATGTACTTTGAACTTATAATTAATTCCATTAAAACACATTAAACCTAAAGATAGTAAATGTTCCTGTATTTGTATTTTTTATACCTCTCCATTACAGTGTAGTAACAGTTAATTAGCTGCCCACTCCTCCACTTGATCCATGAAATCATCAAATTTTTCTCACTCCAAGTGGCATAAATTCCATTCTGTGTGTGTAAAGGTGGTGTGTTGTGTGTTTGTAGGGCCGACAGGGCGAGGTGGAGATTGACCCCTGGGAGGATGCAGACTACAGCATCTATAAAGTCATCGACCGCTTTGGCTTCATGCAGTGAGTCTCTGCAGGTTTATGTGCACGCTGCAGCATTTATGTGTCAAACAGTGTCACCTTTGAACTGATTTGTTTTGTCTTTCATTGTTTCTCAGTGAAGAAGAGCTGCCAGTCACAACTGCACATGAAGAGAAGGTAAGAAAGCTAACAGTCACTGAAATGTGTATCCCACTAGAATACTATAATGGAGCCTTTTGGTGTCATTCTCTACACAGGTTGAACTTATTTCTTCTAGTAGCACATCTTTCTTCTCATAAACTCCATCTTACTTCACTATTTTAATGCATGCATGGAGGATAAGATAAGATAAGATACAACTTTATTTATCCTACTGTGGGAAAATTTCACAGTTACCAGCAGCAACACACAACAGAGAAAAAGGCAGGTAGAGAAGTGTTTACTCAGGGGAGGCTTTACTGAGAACTGTATTATAGTCTTATGGCTGTGGGGATAAACCAGTAAACCACTCCTCTTAAACGTCTGGGGCTATTTGATATGAATCTGAATCTGGCAGAAGGATGAACAGGTGTGCTGTGCTGGTGACAGGGTTTCACACTGTGTTCCTGTTTCACAGTTAAAGCAGCTGGAGGTGGAACGAGCAGAGAAATGGCTGAAGATGGTGAAGAAATGGGACAAATACAGGAACAGTGACAGGGTGAGTCAGAACTCACATCGTAGATGTGATCTCAGAACATTTGAAAACACTTTTATTATTAGTGGTCAGTGGTAATCACCCAGAATTCCTGGGCGATGGCAGTCTGATACAGCTGTGATCTTCAAATATTAACAATTAAGAATCTTTATTTGTCAGTAGGGTTCCGACACATAGACATGCACATGCACCACACACTGAAATGAGTCTTAGATCATACATGCATGCATCACACCCTGCATGCTAGGACCAGTGGACTAGTTAAATGCCTTGCTCAAGGGCACATCCGTCAGCAACTGTCTTGGGAATCAAACCAGTCACTCACAAACTGATTTTTACCTGGTCTTGACATATGAGTCAATCTGAAAGATATTTTGAAAGAGAAAACCTCTGCCCATATGTGAAAAGAGAACTGAAATGAAAGCAGAACATCTAGATTCTGTTTCAGGAGTGAGAAAACACCACTCTGACATCCACAAATGTAAACCAAATAAGGAAACATGCAGTCCTGGAACTTTACACAGTATACGTGGTGACCGTTATCTCATGGATTTTCATTTATCTTTGGTTTCAAATTGAAATAGCACTGTTGTTACTAATACTTTTGTATTTTTAAGGGATGAGCAGGAGTAACGCTCTATTATGTTATGATTAGTTGTTTCATTACATGGCTGCATTAATTACTACTGTACTAACATTGTGTGCTAAAAGCTGCAAATGCTAACATACAAAATACATATTGTGTTAGCATTAGCATTAGCTTTAGCATCAGCTTTAGTATCTGGAAGAAAATATGTGTTTGCCTTCTTCTTGAGGCTGCAGAGGTTGTTCTTACATCATCACAAATCATCTTCATACATTGCTAAAAATTGACATACACAAGCTTTGTATGTTTTTATTCAAAGCCACCAGACTCCTTTGACAAAAGTTGAATTACACACAATTGCAGAGAATTTCTCTCTTTGTCAAATGAGTCTGGCTCCTGTTGGAAAATGATGACTGATGACACGGTCAAACATATATAACACATATATTATATACTACACACTGGGTTAACTTATACCAGTTTTATTTCTTAGGTTTACTGTTTGTATATTTCATAGCTAAATTATTTTTCGTCATCCTGCCCATTTTATTTTTATTTCAATATTTTTTTTTACTCACTTTACTTTGAACTTTTAATTCTCATAAAAGGGACAGCTATTTCTAATTAGCATTCACTACAAACACTATTATATTACATCAGATTGCTGTTTACAGTTTGTGCAGGTTAACTGTCTCTTTCAAATAAACCATGAATAAATTAATGTTGTATTGTATTGAGAGAATGCCTCAACCTTATATATATATTTTTTTACAAACTTGTAATACAAGAAATGTCATAACCTTTGAAAATGAAATCCTGGCTCATTTGTGGCTATTTTAGTAAAACATGTATTCTATCTGTCCATACAGTTCAGGTAGATAACACTGTTAGTCTGTTAATTCACATCCTTCTCTTGCTCTCTCTGCAGCTCCTCTGTGGAGTGAATATGCTCTTTAAAGGTGAAAACCTTTTACTTTGTTCCTGTGAACACGGTCGTAGGCAGTCAGTAGGCGTTTGCAGTGACTCACAGTGCTCAGTTTCCTTAGTCTGCTCTACTGTGTGTCATCAGATGGTGAAGCGGGTGTATAAGGGCATCCCCCTGCAGCTGAGAGGCCGAGCCTGGACCCTGATGTTGGATGTGGAAAAGGCCAAGAAGGACAACGAGGGAAAATACGAGGTTAACGCTGATACAACCATGACTACACTATGGTTTTATCTGGAGGCATTTGAACTGAACACATGTCATGAATTATACATGCATTATAGCCCTGAAGCCCAGACTAGACTAGACTAGAATAGACTAGACTAGACTGGACTGGATTAGACTAAACTAGACTGGGCTGGGCTGGGCTGCACTAGACTAGACTGGACTGGACTGGACTAGACTAGTCTGGACTGGACTAGACTAGTCTAGACTGGACTGGACTAGACTAGACTAGACTAGACTGAGCTGGGCTGCACTGGGCTGGACTGGACTGGACTAGACTAGACTAGACTAGACTAGACTAGACTAGTCTAGACTGGACTGGACTGGACTGGACTAGACTACAATAGAATAGAATTGACTGGACTGGACTAACTGGACTGGACTTGACTAGAATAGAATAGAATAGAATAGAATAGAATAGAATAGAATAGAATGGACTGTCCACATGGACTGGACTGGACTGGACTAGACCAGAATAGGCTAGAACGGAATAGAATAAATGAGAATAGAATAGACTAGAACAGAATAGAATAGACTATACTAGACTAGACTAGAATAGAATAGACCAGAATTGAAGAGACTAGAATAGAATAGAATAGAATAAAATAGAATAGAATAGAATAGAATAGAATAGAATAGAACAGGATTTTATTGTCACTTTTACAGGAACAATCAGTGTGGCAGCTCTATTTCTTTTAACCAGCAAATACTTGAAGTGTGAAAAGACTGTATAAAATTATCACTGTATAAAAAGACTGTATAGACTATAAAAATATTATACAAATTATACCAAAGAATAATGATAATATTTGAAATTAAAATATTAAACCTGACACTAAAATATACAAAAAGCCAATTCTATACTATAGATGGAAGAGATACAACATATAATGGATATACACAGGTAACATAAGCTAAAATTGTTTAAAAAAAAAAAAAAAAAAACGTGTGAGTTGTGTTTATTGCAGAGGTTGGGTGAATATTGCATTGTTCATTTACACTGAGAGTGGTGGTTATTCCGTCAGTTGCAGGGGCGTTTAATTGCTAAAGTTATGTCACTGCAGTTGTATGAATTCAGATTGACCTCAAGGTGATTGTAATCACTAAAACATGTTCTGTGAGATGGATTTAGAATGGTGTGGCAGGTATAATTGGTGACAGATATATAAAACAATTCATTTCAACTCAACTCGTCACTTCCTGTTTTAAAACCTTGACTTTTCCCACCTTAATGATGAAACAGTCAAAGATTTAGATCATCATGAAATTAGTTCATCACCTCTAATCTGAGATGTTCATTCCACTTGTCCTTCAGTCGCATTCATTCAGACCTCTGTAATTTTGGGATGTTCTATTCTGAACTCACACACAGAAAACTAAAAAGCACTCGCCATATAATACAAAACCACTGGATCAGTCAGTTACTCCTCTTTGTGCATGCAACATTAATGTGTTGGGTATTTAATATTGGGTTTTATGTATTTTAAGTGTGCATTAATCACAGATTTATTTTAGGTATTTAACCCAAAAAATACATTGACTTTAAAATGACCAGACAAGTGGAAATGCTAAAGCAGGGGTGTCAAACATGCGGCCTGGGGGTCAAATCTGGCCCGCCAAAGGGTCCGGTCTGGCCCGTGTGATTACTTTGTAAAATAAGATGATATTAACAATCATTTTAGTTCAGGGGCCAGATCAATTCAATTTCAATTGGGTCAAATCTGTAAAATATCTAATAAATACTCACAAATCTGTAAACATTGTCATGTATTTACACCAAAACAAAGGGTAATTTTACAAAACATGTGAATAATGTGAGGAAATATGAACAACCTGAAATGTCTTAAGTGCAGTTTTAACAATATTAT
>JAPSES010074949.1:0-10095 GCA_029822895.1 Maxillicosta whitleyi | reverse complement strand
TTGACTTTCAACATGACATGTCTGTTCTTGGTGTTGGATTTTATCAAATACATTTACACAAAAAATGCAACTTATACTCCAGTGCGACTTATATATATATATGTCTTTAACTTCTTTATTATGTATTTTATGGCTGCTGCGACTTATAATCTGGAAAATACGGTAATTTGTGAAAATGTATTTACCGTAAATGTAGATGTATTTTTTGACCAAACTCGTGTGTTCTGCCCACTGAGCACACAGACACCTACAGCAGCAGAACACACGGATTTGAAGTGAATACACAGTACATTTTGACTGGCACAGTGTTTGGGGGGGGGGGGGGGGGGTGACTTTTTTGGGTTTTAAAGTGCAGACGCTTTAAACCTTCCTGACTCATATCTCTGCCTCCACACTGTGCAGCTCCACTCACAATTCACAACACTTCTACACACCCACAGGCACATACTCGCTCACTAAAGGCACTTGCTTGGAGAAGTGAATAAACACATGGAGCTGTATTTTGCTCTTTTCTCTTCCGCGGTGCAGAGCAGATATTTTTGTTGCTTCACTTCTCTCCTGTAGTCTCTGTTCAGTGTCAGTTATCATTCTCTTCCCTTTTCACCTCAGATTGACAGTTCTCTGTCATTGAACGTACTGGAGAAACTTCAGAGGAGAGACATGATCTGTCCTCAGATGTTTGTTTTTTTTTTCTTTTCCTGTGGTGGTAATACTACATTTTAGTTTTTTAACTTGTGTTCTCTAGACTCAAATGAAACACAATTATACTGAAGCAATTTAATCAACTAAATAATGCTTTTTATAATATTTAAATTGTAGTTGCCATGCAAAATAAGTGCAATGAATTTGTCTTCTGTTCATTTTATGTCACTGTATAATACAAGTGCAACAACAAAAATTACACAGAGCATATTCAACATAATTAACTAAAAGCAATTATAGAAAACATACAAAGAAATAATAACTATGAGTTAATACAAAGTAAACATTTGTAAATGAAGTGGGCAAAATAAGATGAAGCCATTAAACAGTGCTGTAAAATCAAGTGGAAGTACAGGTGAAAACATAACATTTTTGTTGGTTTCATTCGGTTCCTTTTGTTGACGTGAATCACAGATGATGACCACGGAAAAGTAAACTTCAATTAAGTGTTTCAAATAACTGGGATATACATTATTCAACAGGAATTGTACTATCAGTAGAAAAAAAATGTCAGATTTCGCTTAAATCAGGAACATAATACTAGTTACATTAGTTACAAAGTTAACAGCGTACTGCTTACACGATAACACTAAAGTCTGTTATATTGTTATTGTAGCCATTCACAGTACATTATTATTATTATTATTATTATTATTATTATTATTATTATTATTAATAGTAGTAGTAGTAGTGGTAGTGGTGGTGGTAGTGGCTGGATAGCTTAGTGGTTTACACCGCTGCCTTTGGTGCAGAAAGTTGCTAAGTTTGAATCCCAGGTGGGCCCTTAAGCAAGACCCTTTACTCTATAAATGCCTGTACCTTGTAAGTACATTTTTTTGGATAAAAGCGTCAGCCAAATGTAATGTAATAATGTAATAGTAGTAGTAGTGGTGGTAGTAGTAGTAGTAGTAGTAGTAGTAGTAGTAGGACCCCACCCCCTGAAGGGAAGGCAAGGGCTATAGTTTTTGGTTCGGTTTCTTTGTCTGTTTCTTTTTATGATTGTTAACACTCTAGCAGCAAAACTATTGGTTGAATTCGAACCAAATTGGGTTCATAGATTTGCCCCAGACCCAGTATAGATGTCATCACATTATGGGGAAAGTAGGTCAAAATTCACATTTTTAACGAGTTTTTAAAAATCTTTTTTTTCCCACCCATTTACTTATAATGGGTGAAACCTCAAATGTCTATAAAAACATCACTTTTGTTTTGATTTACTTCAAGCTAGGCACATATATAGAGGCAACTGATACGCTGACATCAGCACACACACAGACATGATGACATCAGCTGGATTGATGCCAAAAGATGCTACAATACTAGCGGGGGGCGGAGTTTTTTGTGCCTGGAGCCACTTGTTATTAATAATTATAATAATAATAATATTACATTGTTCTTAAATTCTCATCTCAGTTCTGGAATCGGTATGTTTTTTTTCTCTTGTAGCAAATATGTCACATGGGTCAGAGCAGGGAAAGTGAAACTAGAGGTTGAAGCACAAAAACATACACGAAGCCGTTGTTAGAAAACATAACGCAAGTCGCTGCAATGTTACCAGGAGACGACTACACACTGACACCGACGGACAAACGTCCATCAACGGTTCTGACAGAATTTTACACGACTGTTGAACAGACACAAAAACACCAGAGTCATAATGGAGGTGAAAACAAGTGTAAATAATCAATAATAAAATAATGTCATTTCTTCTTTTTTTGTCACAGTCCCATATGATGTGTCCCCCTGCTTTTTTTTTTTTTTTTTCCCAGTGTTGTTTGCCCTTCTGTCCTTCAGAAGCCGCCACGCTCTTTTATTTTTGGCATCCTTTAGCTCACCCGAGACGAGACACATTTTCCTCTCGCACCCCGGTATTTCAGGATTCAGATGGGTTTTTTTTTTTGGCTCCCTAAGCACCCGCACCAATCACATAACCCCTGTTCTCCTGTGGACCCTCGTACTCTCAAAGCGTCTGGCGTTAGGAGTCAGTATCTGGCACGAACACACACATATGCAGCCTGTAGGGCGGGCGCAGACATTAACGCTCACACATGCACAGACTTATGCTGACCTCCTTGTGCATCTTTCCCTGTCTTAGTGTTGCATCTGCCAGATTGTGTTGTGATATTTATTTTATTTTTGCACTCCGCAGACTTTGAACTGAGCTGAAACTGAAACTGGTCTTTAGTCATCTGTCTCTTTACAGTGCACTGAGGAGTCGTGCAGATGGCCTCCCTCATAAACTATATTTTGCAAACACATTTTTCTATAAGTACCTTTTACACGAGCTGGAACAACATACAGAAAATAAACAGCGTGAAAAAGCACAGATAAGGCCACAACAATTTAATTTGTTGCTTCTCGGATTTGCCAATTTTGTGCATTTTCAAAAAAAAAAAAAAAAAGGTCGGGAGTAAAAAATCCCATTGAAAACAATATATACTCTGGGAACCAATAAGAGAGCTTCTTTATGGTCACATGGTAGGGAACAACCAATCAGAAAGAGTAAAAAAAAAAGGAGTAAATGCAACATAAATTCAGTTAAAACAATGAGTCATAATAATAGATCAAAGAAAGGGATTCAATGCATAAATATTTGTCATGAAAAGCTGAAAACTGAAATAATCCTGTTATTCTTTATGTCATTTAAGCCCCAAATGTTCATCCCAGACTTTTTGCAAAAGAAATTGGTTTTTATTTGTTTTTTCCAAAAAATAAAATCTGAAAAGCAACACATTAAATTGTTGTGGTCTAAGCTGAGGTCCAATTACATTGTTTGCGTGTAGAATTGTACCTGAATGTGTGCACGACTTTATCTCACATCCATTCATGTCTCTGTGAAAAAGCACAGATAAAGGCCACACCAATTTAATTTGTTGCGTCTCAGATTCACGGAGCCAATTTTTTTGCATTTTCAAAATAATAAAAAAAAAAAGTTCAGAGTAAAAAATCTCATTGAAAACAATATATACTCTGGGAACCAATAAGAGACCTTCTTTATGGTCACATGCTAAAGAACAACCAATCAGAAAGAGTAAAAAAAAAAAGTAGTAAATGCAACATAAATTCAGTTAAAACAATGTCCTGTATTCAGAATCATAGTAATAGATCAAAGAAAGGGATTCAATGCATAAATATTTGTCATGAAAAGCTGAAAACTAAAATAATCCTGTTATTCTTTGTCATTTAAGACCCAAATCTTCATCCCAGACTTTTTTTTTTTCGCCCTGTCGCTCCAATTTTTTTCTAATAAAAAATCAGAGAAGCAACAAATTAAATCGGTGTGGCCTAAGCTGCGGTCCGATTACACTGTTTGCCTGTAGAATTGTACCTGAATGTGTGCACGGCTTTATCTCACGTCCATTCATGTCTCCGGGTGTTTACATCTGTGCATTTTTCATTGTCTTCCACTGGCTTTCCCCCCTTTTCTAAACTAATACTGATCATTTGTCTTTGACCAAACGCTGACCACAGGGCAGATCCGCTGGTTTCCTGCACACATACACAAACCTATAATTGGAGATTACAAATTCCCACAAGCCCTTGGCCTCACACAAAGGTCACTTATCGCAATTTGACGAGGCTCTTCCTGCAGCCGCATCAGAAGTACACACACATACGTACAGTAAACACACACACACACACACACACGGTGCTTAATATATTAGCATAGACGTGATAAACAGACTTTAATCAACGAGCACAGCCTCTGGTGTGCAAGGTCAGTGTAGGGGCAGTGTGCACATGGGCTGGGAATGAGCTCACCGTCCACGGAAGACAGGTGACTTTGTGTTCGTTGCAGGTGAACTTATTCAGCTTACCTCTCACAGTGTTCTTGAACAAAAATAGCACACAAACAAATAATGGAGTTTCTACACAGCAATTTTTTTTACTTTCTGCCACACAAATTGAATTTGGAGTCTGCATATTTCATGCAAACACTTTAATAAACTCCTGATGTTCTTGTACGCTGTAGTCTATTTACCAGAAGTAAATGCATTATGAGATTGAATCTAACCATTAGTGTTTTTTTAGATGGACTTATTTGTTATTTAAGTCAAAGTCGAGTCGACGTGTGATGACTTTGTGACATTGGCAGCGGAGGAACACCACACACACACACACACACACACACACACACACACACACACACACACAGACGTTCAACTATGACTAGTACTAAAGTTCACTGGAACAAGAACAATGTCCAGTAAAGTGCAGAATTTAAAAAAAACTGGAAGGACACAAGCGTCAACAGTCCTTCTCAGATGTTTTTAAGAAAACAAAACATAGACTGACACCATGACCACCTACAGTACTTCCACGCTGGATTTCACTTTATAGATAATCATCTTTGCCGCCTGTTCAGGACGCACGCCCTTCCCTGAGAGGAAATCTGTATCTGCAACGCAAGGAGTCATCGCTAGATTTATTTTTATTTTTGTTTGTTTCAGTTTCTGCCGGTGTACTGATGAGCTACTGACATCGGATTAAAGGGAAAAATTAAAAAAAATTATAATTATAGGAAATGGTTGACATTGAATTTTTTTTTTTTTCCATTTATGTGTCCAGCTGCCACAAGGAAATCGTGTGTGTGTGTGTGTGTGTGTGTGGGGGGGGGGGGTCCATGTACAAACTAATGAGAAAGCCTTCAGCAGTGAACGGTGCTTCCAAGAAAAAGCTCCTTTCATTTCCACTGGCCATAAAAATCTGTTCGGAGCATTCAATCCTGTTTTGCATTTTCCTCCCCTTCCATTTTACCAGCTGCCTCTCTCTCTCTCTCTCCCCCTCTCTCTCTCTCTCTCTCATCTTCCCTTTCTCTCCCTTTCAGACTTGAGAATTAGAATGAATATGCAGTAGGACGAGGGAAGTGATTGAATTCAAAGCAGAGGATATACAGGTTCTTTGGGATAGTGACCGTGCCAGTGTTACTGTAAACCAATTGGATTTTATTTTATCTGAATGCTCATGTCACCAAGTTGAACCGTGTACCATTGGGTTAATTTTTAGTTTCCCGCGTAATTACCAAATAATAGGTCAACACAGATAACAGGAACAGAGTGCACTGAAGTCATTATGAGTCAGTCTCTAAACAAAAGGGAAATAAGCTTGTTGAAAGGGCGCAGTGCACAAACCATTCAGCCCTTCTGATCCGTCTGCAGAGGGTTGGACCGACGTCACAGTGTTACGATTAATTAATTAAGTACTAATTGGAAGTCATATATGTTCTCCTCCACTTCTTGATCTCCCGCGTCAGGACCACAACAACTTGTATTCCATTCTTGAGTAAACATGTCGTGAGCTACAGGACCATTGTTGCTATTTTTAAATAATAAAACACACCGGCCCCCACTGTGATGGACACAATCAACCTTCATCTGATGTTACATAGATGTTTCTAAATTCCACTATTTTTTCATCAGCCTTTGAGCTTCCCATGCATCAGTAAAGGTTATATCCCACTTTTGTTTTAAATAGCATGTCTAATTTGTATTCCTTTTGGTCTCCACCCCAATGCTTTGGTGTTTTTCCGTGGGTTTGTTTGTGTCGATGTGGTTTTGAAATTGTGGGTTCACCAGGTGGGTTGTTTGACAGCACATGCTGAGTCACCCCAAGCTGTAAAAAAACAGAATTGCACAACATACACTGTTTGTATTTGAGTCCAATCCAGATGTTTGGCTGACTGTAAAGGGACTGCACATCTGTGAAGTAATTAAAGTCTTATCATTAGTATAAGGATACAAAGCTGCAAAAATGAATCAGCTATTTTCACAATTATTGTTAAAATGTTTCAATTAAAGATATCAATTATTGACTGGTTGCAGCTTTTTAGACTAGCTAATTACTGTATTGATCGTTAATATAATGAGACAGCTTAATAGATGATTAAAATAATTATTTAACTTTTAACACAAGGCAAAATATAACAAGAAAAACACAAAAGACTAAAAAAAAAACATATTTTATGAGCCGTTAACACAATAATATGAGTCCATTCTGATGAATCCACCAATTCTGGTAACGCATATATTATAATACTATATATAATATAATCCATATAAAACTGACAAATCTGTATACGCGTAACAACATCTCAACTGCCTACTTCCCATTTGAAAATATTTTGAGCCTTCTCGCCCATTTCATGATAACGTTTGTATAAAATAAATCAGTGTTACCACCTTTAATCAGAAGCGTATAGTCCACCTGTCAGAGGTAAACACAGGTTCTGACAAACCTCATTCATTTCCCCGTTGTCAACCTGAAGTCATTTTATTGCTTTATTCTAAAACATTGCACTGACACGAGCGCAGTGATTTCACAGTGTACGACTGCAGTCTTGACCTGTTCATTTGTACGTTTGAATTCAACATAACACATTAAAACCCCGCAGTGACACAACACCACACGCTACAGAAATGCACTTTTCGTCTCTAACATTCGGAAGGTTTAAGAGCACATTAAGGCCTGGTTTCACAATGGGAAAGGACTGAAAATGACTGAAAAATGTCAAACACGTAAATGGATATTGAATTTTCAGTGGGCTCAGATTAGTCGGACAAACCGGTAGAAAAACGCGAACTAACCCTTTCTGAGCCTCATATGGTTCTGAGTGTGTGTGCGTGTGTGTGTGTGTGTGTGTGTATGTGTGTGTGTGTGTGTGTGTGTGTGTGTGGTGATTCTCTATCATATGGATGTCCTCGAACTACTCCTGACTCACATCCAGACACGGACTGATCATCCCACTTTCAGCCTCTTTTCAGTTTTATAGACATTTTCAGAATCGTGCGCTGGGCAGAGCTCAACTCTGAACTGTGAGTACAGTTAAACTTTAAAGAGTCAACAGTTCCAAAACCTGCAAAATGGTTTGTTGACACCCCGAGATAACCTCGTCTCAGATATTGTGGTGCGAGAGCCAGAAGCTGACATGATAAAAAAAAACTGTAAATGGGAGGGATAAAAATGGACCTTGGCTGGCTTTTAAGTCATTATACAGACAAAGGTTTCCTCTGCCTGAACTAAAGATTGTGTATTTGATTGTGTCGGCGAGGAGACAGAGACAATTCTCCACATCTTAGCTGTAGTTTAGAGCAAGCGGAATGAACTCCTCACTGAAAAACATTGACTTATCAACCGTAGAGGTTATTGAAAGACATCTGAAACGGAGAGAACACATTCTGTGGTCTTAAGAAACTAAAATAAAGTACTTTCTGTGGAGCAAAATGCTGTCTGACGCAACATAGCAAGCATTAACTTCAGCCTTAAAACGAAGACTAAAACAACATGACCAACAGAAGGGACAAAATGCTAACGCAATATGATGAGCTAATCTGTGAATTTCATCAGACGTGTAAATCAGTGTCTGTGTACGATAGAAGCCAACGATCAGCCGTGAACATCTGAAACCTGCAAAATAACCTCAGTACATGTAGTCCTCAGGTTATGACGTACCCGACTTACGGTATTTCGACTTTACAACACCGTAGTCTTGTCTACTATTACTGTACATACGTACTGTATACTGTACGTACAGTAAGTACAGTGTCTTATTTTTACTTTATTTTATTAATATGAAATATAATACACGTATTTGGATAGTTATTTAGAGATTTGGGGGGTATTTAGGGGTACTGCAGAGTTAATGGAACTCGTTCATAACCTGAGGACTACATGTACAGTAGTTTTTCTGTTTGATTGTGAATAAGATGATGATGCACGGACTTCCTCAGATCTAGGTGTGCGAACTTTATACAAGTATACCTGAGAAAAAAGGTGTTCTAGATATTGTTACCATTATAATCATCAATACGGTTGTTGTTGTTGTTGATATTGTTGATATTCTATTGTGAGGGTCTTCTCCTCCTCTTTCCCCCTCCCCCCTTCACTCCCTCCTTCTCTTCTCCTCCCCCCTGTCTCTTCATGTCAGGTCAAAACTCATAATAAAGTCATTAAAATATCAAGGGGAACCTCATACACATCATGAAGTTTCCTTTGGCAAAGCAAATTTGCCCGGGTTCGAAAAGCAGACAAGTTAAAAAAAAAAAATAAGAAAAAGAAAAATGGTGTTCGGACTTACCGGTTCTGCAATATATCGCGATATTTCATTTCACGATACTGTATCGATATTAACAAAAGCAGTGTATCGATATTTTTAAGTATTTTTTCAAATGCAGATATGGCAGAGGTTCATTTTTTTTATTTTTTGGTTTTCTTTATTGTTTATATTTTATTTATTATTATTTAACACTGTTTTATTAAATAATGGTTATTTGAAGCGTCCTAAAAAGCACTTTTTACTGTCTGAGAGGCAGATGTTAGTTATGAACTAATAGAATATGACGATTTGAGCAGGATCTTAAACTCTAATGACTGTAAAACATAATTTGATGTAGCATCAGATCCTGTTGTGATGAAATAAAATGCATATTTCAAGTGTAATTCAATTCTTCAAAGACATTTTTAATAGTATCGTGATATATCGTATCGTGACCCTAGTTTTGTTATTTGTGTCCTGTTGCCAGAATACACACCCCTAGTTCTGACAGCATCGGAACACCAAAGAGGTTTGAACACACTAAATCGCAATGTTTTCCTCCGCAAATGGCCTAAGTATAGCAGGTTAATTGTGGTGTCTGGAGGAGGAGGGCAGTGACCACACGGCGCAAAGTGACAGCTGCTCACCGAGCCAACCGGAAACTAAATGAAAAGCAGGACGTGGAGGGAAAAAGGGATAAGGTCAAACATGGGTGGTGCTTTAAAATATAGCAGAGAGAATTACAGATGAGGAGGTGGGAAATGAGAAAATCAGCGAAGGGGAAAGTATTAGTTTGCCGGGGCGAGAGAGGGGAGGCGGAGGTCTGAGGCGCAGGTGAAGGAAAGTGACTCTTAGGGTGAAATGGAGCAGCAGTGGGGAGCGGACGGACGGACGGACAACATGCATCAGGGACATGTAACTATCTTACACGGTCATATTGTTCGCTTAACCATGACTATAATTGGACTGAGTTTGTCACATACGGAACAAAACGCTTATTAAAGTACTTTAGAATTACCTCCCAAGATGCTGATCCATGATCCCAGTGAAGTAGAAAGGTTAAAAGGACGGGACGCAGCGTGTTGTAAAGAACAGCGGAGGAAAGCTTAGTTTGAACTGAAATTCGATGTAACATATTTACTGGATTATAAGTCGCTCTGGAGTATAAGCCTCACCAGCCATAAAATGCATAATAAAGGAGGAAAAGACATATATATATATAAGTCGCGCTGGAGTATAAGTTGCAAATTTTTGTGTAAATTTATGTGATAAAATCAAACACTGAGAACAGACATGTCATGTTGAAAGTCAATTCTAAATAAAAAATAGAATAGAGAACAACAGGCTGAATAAGTGTACGG
>JAPSES010074948.1:0-10095 GCA_029822895.1 Maxillicosta whitleyi | reverse complement strand
AAAACAAAAACAATCAAATACAAAACTAAAATAACTAAGTTTGTGTCTTACATCTACTATAGAGGCCAGCATTGTTTGTATAATCAAAGCCGTGCATGATTCCATAAATTATTTTGTATATTCATTTCAGATGTATCAATATAACGACCATCAATCTGTTAAAATCTCACATTAAAGCTTAATTGACCTGAAAAAGAATGTCTCTAATTTAGTGTGTTATTCCTGAACATTGCTCAAATCCCAGTGCCCCAAACCCAATCAGGATTCATTGTCTTCATTAAATAGGGGCCACGCTATGGCAGCTGTGCATTTAAGACATCCTGCAGGCCTTTAGTGAAATGTCCACATTAGGACCATTACCATTCACCATGAGGGCTTTAAGGATAGAATCACAGAATGTTTCCTAAATTTAAAACTATCACGACATTATGTTTTATATATGGTCAAAATTATATATATTGAACTGGTCAATAATTTAATTTTTTTTTTTAATGAATGTATTAATTTTATGATTACTTTAGCATTTTTCTTTTTTCCCGGGTTCTGCTAAGGTGTATGGGTGTTTATTTAGGTTTCAAAATAATAAATATAGACTCAGAAAAAGACACTTAGGCATTATCGCTCGTTCTTGCTTGCAGAAAATCTAATCTTGGTTTGAGCACAGCACTGCTGTATGTGAACTGTCGACCTTCTTACATGAATCCTCTGAAATACACAGATGTACACAGCTGATTATAATGTATGTTTAACCCTTACAAACTGTTCATTTCTTTAGCCTTCACAGTTTGTTTCAGGTCAAATTTAACCCAGACACAGGATCCCCTCATAGTAAGTGTCTATACCAAATGTTGAACTACAGATTTATTTAGAATGTCTAAATAGACTATCCCACATTAATGAATATATGTAATATATAAATATAATGTTTCAGAGCAGGAAGAACATATATTTTCAAAAGTTTTACAAACTCGTTTTTGGAGAAAAACATCTACTATCAGACGGTATCATGCCACATAAAACACATAAAAACCTTTATGATTTATATATAAAATTGAACCAAACCAGCCTCAATGTCCAAAAATCTGTATCATTTTCGTATATTTTGGCAAAAATTTAGGAAAAGTCATCAAATTTCAGGATAAAACAATGACACTTTGGGTATTTTTACTACTGTTGAATGTCAAAACGGTATGTTAGGGTTAAGCACTTCTGTAAGATGGTCACATGAAGTATTGATGATATAACAAACTAAACGGTCAATAGCTGTATAGAGTTTAAAAACAGCAAAAAAAAGTGCAGTATTTTGAACCCTCAGCTCAAAGTCTTATTCTGTTTTCTTTAACTGTAGTTCCTATTGACGACCATTTGAATTAATGCATTTAACAAATTATCGCCTCTCTAATTTAACTGACCTTACTGCTTTTGAAAATAAAATTAGACTTTGAAAACTTTCAAATATAGTTTTATGGGTTTTGATCTTCTTCCTGTCAGTTTATACAATAGATGTGTCTTATAAATTTTGTTGTGTAGGTGTTCATGGTTTCATTGTAAACCTGTCATGTTTAGGTAAAATAAAGCAATATGACTTCTACATAAATACATATAGTTTATATTTATTCCTCATTAACACGGTTATCTTTACCTTTGAAAAATAAATTACTATAATATGGCATCTTAAGAAGAAAACATTTATTATTCAGAATTACAGTGAATTGTGTTATTAATTGCTTCTTTTTGTTTGTTTGTTTTTTTACTGATTGACAGCCCTGTTACCACTTAATGTGACAGTAATATTCATGTGGATGTCAAGAGAAAATACAGATGTTCACTAGTTCTCAGAGCAGAGAAAAGACTAACAACTATGATCTATAAATATTCATGATGCAGAAAACTCTCTTTTATTTGGCTCTTTTCAGGCATGTTTGGACAGGTCTGGCCTTCATGACCTGCATGGTTTCAAAAGGGAATTCTGCTTGTAACAGATATTTTTTTTTCTCTTTTAATCAAAATTCAGTCCAGCTTAACTAAGAAAGGGGGGAAAGTGTTAAAGTTCAAATAGTTTATTTCTCAAAATAACAGCCACATTAGCGAGCCCTCACTTTTAATAGTATTTGGTCTACAGATAAAAGCTGCCAATCACCTTTGCCCTTCCTGATAAAACACTGACAATCCCATGAGGTCCGCAGTGTGACTCATGTCAAAGGATAGGAGGGGTGAGGAGGCAGAGGGGGAATGAAGATACAGAATGAAAGAGGGTGGAGGTGGGGGGTTAACTCACCATGCCAATACTTTCCAAGAAACTACTTAAAAACATCAGACTTTTGTCTTAATTTACTCCATGGTAAAGTTCAAAAACAGAGGGATAATTTATAATTACGCCTGTGCAATATTGAATAATTACATCTCCTGGTACTCTACTGCCATTATAATTACTGTAGGACTGATACAAAATTAATAACCTGTAATTAAAATTTGGTTTATTTTAGCTTTGGATTTGGACTTGGACCTGTATGGTTATTAAACCTGCAGTCCTGTACGAGGCCTGCAGGTCTAATAACCCTAGATGAAATTACTATTAGATAGTGAAGTGATACAAGGCTTTAATTTAACAGCATATTCACGGCCTTTTGACATTTTTCCTTATGTTTTCATATATCAATATTAATGTTTATATTTACACCTTAAAATTAAAAAGTTCCATATTCTCAGAAAAAAAGGCACAGAGACACAAATGAACAAATGCTTGCAATGAAAACGCCTCTGTTTATAATGTAGGTAAATTAAGTGACAGCAATGCAACTAAATAAATACATAAACGAAATATAAATATGTATCATACATTGTCGATTTTCATGCAGACACTAAAACACACATGCAGCAACATTAATCAGTGGTGAGGTGTAAATATCATTCCTGATAGAGAGGGCTGGTTATTACTTGGAAAAAATCAGATATTGTGTGATTTATTATATTTGGAAATGCATTACTTATTTTTGCCAAAAACTCAATCAAACCTAGAGTGAATGAGCATTTGGAATTAGGGAAATGAACAGGAGTAACAGTTAGTCTGTATTAGACAAATTGAATCCACAGTGATGGAAAAACATTAGTCTCTCTGGATCTCTGAAGCTTTTTTGGTATAATCATGTATCATTGTATGTGATTGTTGTGGAAAAACCTCTGTGGGTGAGGAAAGAGGCTCACAACAAGTTAAGCCAAATTAACAATAATTTATTACAAAGAATTATATCAGAATAAAATGAACAACCGGAGGCTAACCAGCAATCTGACAATTCAGATACAGAACAAGCTGCAGCGTGGATTCAGCCCTGAAGACTGAATCCCGATGCATAGATTTGTCAAGCATAAATAGGGTCCTAATCACGTGGGCCCTCATAATAAATAAAAATAAATATAGAATGGACCTTAGAGTGCAGACACTGAGTTAATCTTAAGATGGTATAGTGCATACGTTGCTCTTCCTGTATTTACACACTATTGACGTTCTTATGCCACAGAACTCAAAAACAAGTGACCAGTTCAAAGTTTATATAAGCTGTCTCTCTAGGTTAATTTTAACAGAGAACATATCATATATGTACATAATAAAGTAATGTAATAATATTTTTTCCACTACAGTGATAAATGGTATATCAAAGTATCAGGAATAGAGGATAACAAACGGCTAAAATATTGGCAAATATTTTAATTTTTTGTAATATAAACAAAATGTTGGTATCATAAAAGGAAAAAATGCATTTTTATCTTGAAAACAAAATACAGGTAATCCTCGGTTTATGACGTACCCGACTTATGTTACTTCACGACGCCGGAGTCTCGTCCGCTATTACTGTATGACGCCTAAATTTCGTCCGCCATTACTCTACACGCGTACATAAAAATACGATACTCTACGTACATTAAGTACAGTATTGTATTTTTTACTTTATTTATTAATATGGAGTATAATACATGTATTTGGATAGTTATTTAGAGATTTAGGGGGTATTTAGGGTTAATTCCGAATTACGCCGAGATTTAGGTTACATCAACAGCGTAGGAACGGAACTCATTCGTAATCCGAGGACTACCTGTATTGTGAAATTATCTTCCTGTCACAAAGTTAACCCCCTACTGCAACGAAGTTTCCCCCACGCACACATAAAACACACACAGAAAGGTCTGGTGGAAGTCCAAAGGTGAAAGCACTCTCTGGATTCAAAGAGCAGACATGAATGGCCCTTCTGCACCGAACACCTTTACCTCCCTCTTTCTCAATAAAGTAGCTCTTCATTGTCCCCCTGTAAGTACAGGTCTCACCTGTTTCTCACTCTGTTGAGCATCCAACACTCACTCTGTTTCTGCCCGGCCTTTCATTACATCACCTCCACATCTCCCGTTTCTCTCCAATCTGCCTTTTTCTCTCCTACTCTACCTTTTCTCCCCTTTCATTCCCTCACTTTGAAATGGTCTTCCATTGTGACCTCCAAACAAAGCGCTGTCTCTCTCTGATCTATGCTTCACCCTCTCTTTTCCACAAGGAGCCCACTGTGGTGATGCCTCCCCACTGACTTCACCATCAGAGCCAAAATTGGACTGCTGATAGTAGCTATTCACTAAATGCTGCTGCACTCCTTGTATTCCGGTTGAAACCACAAAGGAAACAAAAGGCTGTATATAGTGGTCCTTTAACTAATCTTTCCAGCTAAAAGATGCCCTTATCACCAGTATCTTATCTCATTATGTTTTATTCCTGCTGATGCTCCTACAAAGCTAATACTACAAGTAATGTTTTAATGGCCCTGATTTCACTTTCAGCAAGTCTTGAGGGAAATCTCTGACAATTTACAAATAGGCAATCTTCAATATTCATCATCTAGATATGAGCTCTGTTAATTTGCTTTCTGATCCCATGTGTTTCATGTATTGTAAAAGTATTTTCGCTAAAAACAGTTGGCTGCACCAGCACAACACCTAAACTATGAATGAATGGAAGGTAGAGCTAAGTCTGATACAAAAACATGTTAGACTTGGACAAGAAAAAAATGTTTTAAAACAGATATTTAGATAAAGATTTTGAATTTGCAGCAAAAAAAAAAAAAAAGACTATTTAGAAAAGACATATCTCAAAGTAGAATATAAATGTGATGAAAATGAAAATCACTTTCCATTTTCCATTTAATGTCATGCATAAGTCTATAAAAAGCGACTCTCGAGTTGCACTTTAACAACCACAACAACCGCATTTTGTGCCTGAGCACAGTTTCATTATTCCACTGACTGTGAGGAACAGGTACTGTTCTGTAAGAGTCTTATCAAAATGAGTTTAACATTTTTATGGTAGATAGGATGCCATGCTTCAGTGGAAATAAAAGATTTTTCTCGGTGCATGTGCTCTGAGAATATTTAACACTCGGCGTTCTTTACCTGGAGATTTAGCTCATCTTAAACCTATCCTTAAAACAAAATCACCCTAAAATTTAATCATCATCAGCGTGGTTGCCATCTTTCTCTCACCCAATGCAAGATGATTCATTCATTCATTTTCTCAAACACCTTAATTCCTAGGATGTTGGCAGGAATGTGAAAGCCTATTGAAGAAACCAAAGAGTGAACGCACGTCACTGAGGCTGTTTTTGTTTCAATGCTCACATATAACAGTGATGATATGCATCTTCTGCACACAACAGCAAATTTTAAAGGGAGTAAAGAAGAACATTGTGTAGAAAAGGATCAGGGTTCTTGAATATTTGCATATTATTGCATTCATCATCACCAGGGTATAAAACACACCTGAATATAAGCCGCAGATGTGCTTGTTGTGACATAAGACATTTACACAGAAAGATATTATGTATGTGGGGGTGCAATCCATACATAATGTCACTTATGCTAGCCTAAAAAAAAAAAAAAAAACCTGAAACTTAACATGCTTTCAATGTCTAACCTTAGATGAAATTTTCACAACTTATCACATGTATCCACTAGACCCTGCTCTATGGGGCACCCCAAAAACACCATATGGGCCCCCTGAATTTGTCATGTTTACCCTCCCTTCTCAGTGCCCCAGGTTTAACGTACAGTACAACAAACTGACGGCTGTCCTGGCTACATCTAACAAGACAGGTCTGACAGCAGCCTACCAACCACCAGCATTTTCTGTAAGCTGAGTGGAAGTGTTGCCTCCCAAAGGCCTCTCATCACTCTTTATTACACTGCAAAAAAGAACCCTGAGGCATTAAAGCACAGAGATGTAAGATCAGTGTCCTAAGAAATACGACGTTTGGTGATACTGCCGGCAAAAACATGATTATCCAGCGATAACAAAAAAATTGTGACAACTTGTTCTAACCTTTACAATGAGAAACAGAATCAAAGAAAATACACTAATGTTTAAAAAAAGATAGTAATTTTTGTCAGATTTAAAACCCGAGTGAGTTTATTTATCTCTTTCTCCTTTGCGCTCCTCTTTCCTCTCATCAATAACCTTCGGGCTTTGGTACCAATCAAAACCGGCAAACCTATTCAGCCGAAACTAACTAGTAAAAACAGCCAAGGCAAAAAAAAAAAAAAAAAAGGAAAAAACTAGAGGTATTGCTGCCACAAAATCTCTCCCTGTCTCAGTATCTCTGTATAAACTAGATTACACTGAATGTATGCATGTCCTTTTATCCACCTACTCAAACATACAGCATGTGCCGTCATCAAGCCAACGTCTAACATTTCCTGAAATGAGCATTTAACTCCGCAGCTGTCCCTTCAGAGGCTGGCATTTAACACAGTCTGATTGAACACAGAGCAGACACACTGTACTGTACTGTACTCACAGAGATACAAACACACACACACAAAGCACAGGGTGTAGTGCGTTGCGTTGCTGCTGAGGCAAATAAACACTAGGAAGAAATGAAAGAATGGAGAAAAACTGCAGGGAAAGGCGAGGGGAGAGGAAGTGAGGAAATAGGTGGACCCTGGGGAATATAAGACTATAACAGTAGCCAACAAACACAAACATGTTGAAATATCATAAGACAAAGACGTCGTAAAAGGTTACAGAAGGACAGAACAACAAAGAGGCAATCGAGATGTTTCAGCTCCTGTTCATGTTGGAAAAAGATTATTTTTGGACACGTCGTTGATGCATCCGTGTTGTGTTTGCCATACCAAGCAGCAGAGTGCAACAGGAATATTTATATATATAGTCTATACATATGTCTCACCCTGACAATTGAAGACTCTTGAAGTGACAATCGCATTGTGCATCAACTGGGGAAAAACCTATTTTTTCAATCTTCATTCAGATTTAAGATTTAGAATCTTTTACAGTGCATCTCCCCATTACCTTCTGCTTTGTACTTGCTATTCTTTCTCTCCACTTCCTCTTGTATCCATCACACACTCACACCCACACACATTCACACAATGAATGTATTATCTGCCAATTTCCCCAATACACAGTGCACCACGTATGCTGAGTCAGCAGGGTTCTCTGTTTGAATGGCTTTCTGATTTCTGCTACAGAGACAAACACCCCAGGAGAATTCTGTGTGTGCATGCTCACTCTTAAGCTAGTGTTTTTAAGTGGTATGAAAAAAAAAAAAAAAAAAACGCTTTAAGTTATAATAAATAAAAGCCTTAAGAATCAGGGCCCAGTTATTGAGGGGTTGGAACTACAAAAGAGCCCCGTACAGCAGGAACCCAGAGGGAAAGAGCAAGAAATAACACCTTTTTCATATTTTTCTGCATAAGTGATTGTGTTCAACTAAACACACGTTACCCAATGTATGAGGTGTAAGGAGGGAATGTTCTGATCATACTTAGAGATAGGGTGTTGTCACAGCAATAAAAAAAAAAAAAGTTTTCAGCAACTGTGCAGTTATTGTGGTTTAAGACGTGACTATGGATGCAATAAATATTTTACATTATGGGCCATTCTCACTCACAACATGTGTTGTAGTACGAGTCAAATCACTTTGTATAGTTGGAGGAGAATGAAAAATGGCTGTTGCTGGAAGGCTAAATGTACAAACGACGGCATAAAGTGGAAAATGAAGGAAAACACCTTGAAGCGCAGGGAATGACTGCAAGTGGTAAGCTGATTTTAAACATTAAAGTACAAATGAATCAGTCTTAAGGGCAGACACATTGATTTTTCAAGGATGGAGGAGAAATGTCATCTCGTAGTAAGATTACTGTTTACCATGTTCCATATGTGCATCTGTAAGATCCGTGGGCATAAAAGCATCAAACTCCGATCTAATGAATGTTTAACAATGACATATTTGCTATTCTTAGTGCGATTTAGAGTGAGGGAAGTGGGGGGGAAAAAAAGGACACTATTTTTATGATCTTCCACTGCCATCTGCCAAACTCTTCCCATCGTTTGTCAAAAACATGTCTGAATTGCTGTGTGAATCATAACTGGCAGCTTACTTAACTGCGTGTAATGAAGGTCACTGTAAGGCAAACTGAAAAGCTGTGTGTATCGGATGTAAGGCGCTGTTCTGTTTTGAAACTTGCAGTAAAAAGGAAAGCTTGTTACAGTCCTACACCTTTATTAAATTGTACTTTGCTGACATCTGTCAATAGTGGCCAAAGGTTATGCAGTGGTATGTAGTCACAGTACTAGCGTTGCGTCTTCAGGGAATAGACATGTCCATCTACAACGCCGTACAGCTCTAGCTCTGCTAAAATTAAACACACTATTGATTTTTTTTTTTCTTGCCTAATCAAAAGGGGTTTTGAAAAGTGGTGCAGAATGTGTTAGTTGACCCATTTGTTTGCTTTACTGGGGTTTAGTGTCCCATATCTCTAGTCTCAATGGGTTTCCCCACACAAACAATTATGCTTGATTTTCAAAACCTATTAAAGCAGCAGAGATTAGTCGTTTTTTGCTGTGACTGAGCATGAATTGCACAATCCTTTTTCAGCATGCTGTATTTTAAGTGGTATGACAAAAATCAAGAATACTACCCACTTTAGCGGACTGTCGACTTTGGCTAATGACCGGCGCTTTCAGAGACGTAGGATGTAACTGATACCTTTGATTAATATGGTTTCCTCAGACAGGACTCTACTGCTTTACTCTGTGGCATGGAGACTAGGAAAAAGCGGTTTCATTTTTCCACAGCATCATGAAATAGTGTAATGTCATGTAAATTTTTGGACAGACAGGAGGCAGCTGTAGAGGGAATTCCACTAATTACAGCTCCTGAAGCATTAAATGGGTTACACGTAGTACTGGTATTACAGAGCATCTACAGCAGGGGGGAGTTGTGTATCAGAACACACTGACAGATACCTACACAGACTGCATCATTCACTAAATACTGTGAATGTCACTGTTTACACACATCTGTATTATTGTATCATCAAATTTGTGCTCTTTCAAACACTTCATGAGAGCTGGTCAAAGTAATACCACAGATATAGAATCTCCACTAACTGGGTAGGTTTACAATATTACCCTGTTAGCTTAGCTCCATCTACAGTTTGTGTTGTCAGTAACTGCACTAAATGTATTATTCTGAACCTTCACTATCAAAAAGGAAACCTAACTAATGTAATAACATCACACCTTTGCTGTGTACCTTAATACAGGGACGTATTGATAGGATATTGGATATTAATAGGGATGTCTCCCTATCAAGATGTGATTGGCCATCCCCTTTGTCACGCCATGTGTAATATATTAATAATTAATATTAAAATATAATAAATAAAGTAGTCAGTTCTTATACAGGGTGTCCCCAAAATATTGACATAATTTGAGATGTCCATAGTGTGACTACATGGTTACGAGAAATGATACTTAAAGTGACACAAAAGGTAGTAAATTCAAAATGTCATAAATTTAAAAGCCTTCGTATCAATTTCATTTTCAACAGTTGAACCAACTTTTGGTGACGACAGTGCACTAAATTCGCGGATCAGAGGTTCACGCGTTTGTTTTGATTGAGCACCTCACAGAAATTGCCGAGTATTCATTGTGACCTAGTTTTCCAAGATGGCAGAACATGTGAGCGTGCAGAGCACCAGTTCCATGGACTTTTCTGACACTGTAAGTAGTTTTCAGTGATTCCTTTGTGATATCTA
>JAPSES010074947.1:0-10095 GCA_029822895.1 Maxillicosta whitleyi | reverse complement strand
TATAAATTAATATTTTTACAGTGGATGTATGGTTGAAGTTTCTACTTCCTCTAATTTCTGCTGTAATTCTGTCATCTTTTTGTAGTTAGGTAAAGGTTAATACATAATCATGAGGTATTAGAAATTGGACACCATACTGTACTGCAAAGAAGAAGAACGTTCTGTGATATTTTGTGCACACCATGTGTCATGTAATGCCATCCTGTGTTTGCAAACCAAACACAACTGTTTGGTTATGGTAAAGACTGCACTAATATAGCGCTTTTCTACAAATTGGTATTCAAAGCACTTTACAAAGCCTCTCTCTCACACACACACACACACACACACACACACACACACACACACACAGACATACACACACACACACATACATACACACACACACACACACACACACACACACACACACCAGCACACCAGTAGGTGGCTACTGCCATGTCAGACCGTACTGGGAGCAATTTAGGGTTCAGTGTCTTGCTCAAGGACACTTCGACAAGGACACTTCGACATGTGGACAGTGGGAGCCAGGATTTAAACGGCCAACTCTTTGGTCATTGGACAACCCTTTGGACAACCCACTACCAGCTGAGCTACAGCAGTTATCATTTCACACACCAAAAGTCTACTGACTGACCTACTGACAAAAAAGGACGTTCCTCCCCTGGTGAATGCATTAATCTAAAATTTTAAAAATGGCAAAAATCAAAGCAAATTGATGTTTTGCTTTGTTTGTTTATTGCAGGAATTGAAATAAACACTTTTGCTCTTTGTCACATGCTGGTGTTATGAAGTCCACATATGAGGACATCTTTTTGTTGTTGTTGTTCAAAGACAATGCTAAGGTTTGTTTTTTTGTTTTTTTTACCCCAGACCTATTCTATAATCCCAAATTACTGACCCTGCTGTACTTTTACAGCCATAAATAGTTGGCTAAGCTTAAATGTATTTTGTGTTATTGAAGAGAAGTGTCTCACATTTGTTACTGGTAGATTACTCACAACAGAGTGGACACATTCACATATAATAACAACACATGTAAGACACAGGGATCATGAGCAAACTGAAAACTTTATTTGTATGTTACTGTGGTACTGAATTCAGATGATTGGTATTTGGTTTCCAGATGTTGCTGCTTGTGTTGCCATGTGAGACAGATTAGGTGAGAGTGGATGTTGTTGACGACACCACGTTGCCATCGGAAATTTCCTCTGTCTTGATGACCACCCTGGTCCTTGAAGTCACATCAGGAATGCTGTGGAGAAGAAGAGAAATTCGGTGGTTTCACTTAAAATTACTTCATTCTACTGTATATATGAGGAAATTTAAGTAAGTTCTAATGTTCAAGATGTTTGTGAGAGGCTTATCGGTTTCTGGTGCATCATCAAAGTGAGTCATTCAATCTTCAAGAACACTTTTCCATTAGTCAGTCTTTCTTGTCTTACCTTGCATTTCCATCCAGCAATACCCTGTACTGTGTAATCTCCGCCTCAAGTCTGGTCTTAATGTCCAGCAGGATCTTGTACTCTTGGGACTGCCGTTCTATGTCAGCGCGCATCTGTTGGATTTGCTCTTCCAAGCCGGTCACCATTGCCTGGAGGCTCATGAGTTGCATGGCAAATCTCTCCTGTGTTTCAGCTAGAGTGCCCTCTAGAGCCGCTTTCTACATTAAAGAAAAAGGAAAGAGACAAAAGAGGAAAAGAATAAATTAATATGAAGTTATATATAATACAGGAAGTGTGTCATCGTTTTGTGTAAATGTCCCTCAAGAATGAAAGTACAGAACTCAGAACTATTACTTACCATGCTTAGCTGTGACTGCAGCTCAATTTCAAGGCCCTGAAGCGTGGAACGGAGGTCTTTGACTTCCGTTCTGGTTGTCTGAAGAGTCTCTGTGCTGACAGCTACCTCCTTATTTAGTGCGTCAGTCTGCAGTAAGCATGAGAGAACATCAGGATGGTGGTAAAAGTGCATTTGTTCAGCAATAACACAACAACAGCTCAAACAGACTACTCTTACCTGACCCTTGAACCAGGCATCCAGCTCATTCTGATTCTTCCTAGCCACATTCTCATACTGCTCACGGATTTCAGCCATAACAACACTTAAGTCTGGTTGTGACGGGGCCTCCACCGACACGTTGATCTGCCCAGTCATCTGGGACCTGAGGGCTTGCATTTCCTGTTGAATCAAACAGTTTAGTAAGAAATAGGTGTTGCTTTAAAAGACAATTTTACCAATTCAACATAATTTATGTGTAAGAAGAAGGTCTAGTAACTGGATTATCAAATATACACACATTTGTTTTTGTGGAAATGTAGGAGGTAAAATGCTTTTTTTTTTTTTGTTTCCTCTTTGGCAACTAACATAATGTGAACAATTTTCAGATATTTCTGTGTAATATTTTTCTATTTGGCATTATGCAGAAAGCCAGGTTTTGATGTGTGTAGAGATACCAAACAATTACAAATCACTCAATGATGACAAACCTCTTCGTGGTTTTTCCTGAGGAAAATCAGCTCCTCCTTGAGGCCTTCAATCTGCATCTCCAGGTCAGATCTGGCCAGTGTCAGCTCATCCAACATCCTCTTGAGACCAGCGATGTCTGCCTCCACTGACTGACGCATGGCCAGCTCATTCTCATACCTGTGACATGAAATACACCTTAATTTGGAATTCAACAGATGCTTTAAATGGAGGACTTGAAGGGAGACTCTTATTAAATAAATCAGCGATCAACCAGGTCATGTGCACATTTTAGACCAGTTTTGTGTGTCCTGATGCCTACTTCATTCTGAAGTCGTCTGCTGCCAGTTTGGCGTTGTCAATGGCCAGATAGATGCCTCCGTTGACACGAGTGGCATCCTGGATCTGTATTATTAAAAAAATCATACATATTAGTTGAAGTCTCTGACAAAGTCATGCAGAATAAGCAGGGTGCATCTGCTTATGTTGTTTTTAAATTAAGATTCAGGCATCATGTTCCATACTGTACCTTTCCCTGCAGATCAGCAATGGTGGCCTCAAAGGCTGAGTAGTCACGGGCAGATGGGGATGTCTTACTCTCCAAGAACGTGCGGATCTTGAGCTCCAGCTCAGCATTGGCCTCCTCCAGTTTGCGCACCTTCTCCAGATATGTAGAAAGGCGGGTGTTCAGGTTTTGCATGGTGGCCTTCTCATTGGCACTCACGTTGAGGTCCATGCCATCACCAAAGCTGAAGGCACCTGCACCTGCTCCAGCTCCAGCTCCAGCTCCTGCTCCTGCTCCTGCTCCTGCTCCTAGGCCATAAGCAAAGGTGGACATTGTGTTACCGCCATAACCACGAGAGGGCAGAGAGATTCTGATGTCTCTGCCACCAGGATATCCATGAACACTTGAAGCATATCGTTGAAATCCTTGGGTTCCACCGATTCTACTACCCCCTCCGCTAATTGAAGTGCGGTAAGAATAAGCGGTGCCTGTCTGAGAGGTCATTGTAAAAGGCTGCTCAGGAGATCTGCCTGTCTTGGAGAGCAAAGGAAGTGAAGGCTCAGATGCACATTGCTGCCTCCTTTTTATCCTGCACACTCTGCTGCTGCAACCCCTGTGGGTGTGGGTGTGGAGGACTGAAAGGAGGAGCATCACCTAAAACTGATGCTCTGACCCACCCACGTACTTACCCACACACAACACACAGTTTCATGTTACGCAACCTTAAGCCAGGGGCATCTGGAGGACAAAGTCATATTACTCGTTTGCAATTCATTTGACTGAAATCAGAATCACATCATTTTAGTTGACTTTCATCTTTGCTTTGAACTTTAATCCTAGATTTTACATTAATTTCTGAATGTTATTGTTATGCTTCATTTAGTTTCCCACATATATTTCAAGGTTTTCAAGACAAGGTGCTATCATGCAGCCAAACCTGTTGTACTACCAAAGCAATGAGCTTTGTAAGAGAAACATAGATTGGTATTTTCAGCCAAAATAGTTTTTTTCTACATTCATCTTCATCTGTTGTCTTCCAGATCATATTTATTTATTTATTCATAAAGTTTATTTGATAGGGACAATGTAAATTACCTAATATAACTTCTACCTGTTACAAACAAGCTATAGTAACTGATGAGTCATATATCTTGATTATTAACTATTAATTGAATTATTGAACGCTTTTTCTTTTTTTTATTTTACTCTAACATGAAACAAATTCATAAATCTTTTTGGAGACTTTCTTCAAGCTACTTTCAACCAAGCCTAACTGATACTGGGCACAGAAATTATGGAAATCTCTCCACAGATGTGCTGGCATGTTCTCTATTTCATCTTGGCATTGTACCTTGGCATCTGTACCAAGTTCATGTTAGTACAAGCTCCTACTTCTTTGGACTTTACATTTCCCAGTATTTCTTTTACAATGTCCTCAGGGATTTTGGACAATTGCCTGGAATGTAGATTGTGGAAACAAGTATTTGCCGCTGTACAGATCTTAATTCTTTTTAAATTTGTAAATGCATTATATATATATACTGCAGGTATTATTTAACATATTGCTTGATGTCAACACTAAGAAAAGTGCAACAGACTTTTCTTTACCCAGCTGTTTTCCATTTAGAGGTTTGCAAACTCATCTCATACTTATGCTAAGCAGCCGTAAATCAAGTTCAAGATACTGAAGAATCCTCTGTAATAGCATATGAGTGAAGATATTTTTGTCTCTCCGGAGCTTGCATTTTCACACCAACACACAAACCTCAGGGGTGTACACATTGTAATGTATGTCTCATCTCTGCAGAATTTATTCACATGTTGTATAGAGTTTTAGTAATTTAACCCTATAACACTAAATGTATCATATTTGATACACAAGTTTTGAAGCCCTCTACATGATCAGTGTGGGGGTTTTTTTTGGTGAAAAACCTGATGTATACAATTAGATACATGCTATACATGATAATCCACAAGGGGAGAGGAATTCGTTCACCAGAGGCCTTTACAGTGACACTAAAGTATTGTCATTAATGAGGAATAAGGCAGAAGTGTGCCAGTTTTGAAAAAGAATTAGACATGTTTGTGTTATATTATGTTTTTGTTTGTTCGCAAATAATAATACTTGAGCATTGAGACCCGATGTATCAAATAAGATACAAAATTTAAAGTCATACATGGAAACCGATTCTTGAAACTGTATTAGTCAAATGCATAATGCCGTGTCTGTGCATGCACAACACCATAAGGTCTATGCAGAGTGTGTTTCAGAGAAGAAAATATTACAGCACAAACTCACTGATACTGATAATGTAACAGAGATTTGTTTTTCAGACTCAATAAAAATATTGTAGGATTCAACTTTTCAGCTCAAATGAAATGGGAATTTGGAAGGTTTTTTAAGGAGGCAGCAGTGAAATATTAAGTGGACACTGGTTGTGAAATCATCAGTCCAAGTATCACAAAAGAGGTATCAAAACACTCTACATGCACAAGGGTTCAACACATTTGGTTTTGAATTATTTTTATTTTTTTTACATAATTTCAATAAAACTAGTAACTATAATTTCCATAGTATCTCACACTATCACTGTAGAATATGCATACAGTTGTGTTCACCTGGTAACACACTGCTACATGTTCCATGTGTAATGATAACACTTCTGTAAACTATAATCTATTGTTTATCCATGATTCATAATAGATTGCATCAATGCACACAGTTCAAGGGCTTCAATTGAATTTGCCACAAACCTCTTCTCTAAATCTTTGTGACACTTTTACTGTGTCACATACACCATCTATGTTTCATTAAAAATAGGAATAAGTTCTTCAGCAGTGAAGGACAGTTCGGATATAAGTATGAAGTGCTTTGAGACCACAAACCAGGAACAGTATGTTCAAAATCTATTCACTTTATGACATGAAATAGCCCTGAGCTGTCATACCTGGGCGTGCATCTCCCATGCTTGGGACAAAACTGGCATAAATAAGATCTCACCTTGTCTTGCAAAATTAAGTGGAAGGGTGAGAGCTTCAGTGACTCACTGCAGCATCAGGTGTTTGTTTAAAATACCTCAGAAGCTTTGTGTGTTTTAAATCAGGCCCAGGCAGGTTTTGGACTCTGACTACACCCTTCAAAATTCATGAAACACTTTCACTGAAAGGAATGGAAAATTACCGCAGATAAAATGGTGAACTTACCTTTTGATTAAAACATAGAACTAGAAATATACCATACTACATTGCAAAAGTTTCACATTTTACAAAGAAAACACCAGCAGAAAATAGTTTATTTGAACATAATGACAGGCCCTCGTGCAAACTGTTACTGTAATTGCTTGTATTTTGTTGATAGTTAAGTGAGATAATAATAATTATTGTAGTCAGCTGAGGGTGAATTTACATTTCCTCATGTGATGTGCAGACTCATGAAGTAACATGATGTCCTTTGATTTATACTGATTTGAACCAGACATCCACAGAGTCAGAGCACATACTGTTCTGTTAAAAAGCACAATTAGTTTGATGCTATATTTGGATTTCAGTTTAAAAAAGAGACCTAAATGATCTTGTGTTCAACTGATTATGTGGCTGTTGAAGAGGAAAAACATGCATACATGACACGGTGCAGACTGGGAACCCAGATGCAGACCAGGACACAGAGTCTCAATTAAACAGTTTATTCTCACACACACACTATAAGTCCAAGAATGTACTAAAGTCTCTGAAGCTCTCAGATCAGGGTCTGAGGCAGATGTGAATCCGGCTGGATTCAAAGGGGGCAAGGCAGAGTTGAAGTCCAGGGACGGGCGGGGGTCGGTGTGAGGAGGCAGGCAGACAGACAGACGAAGGCCGGGTGGGTTTCCAAAGGGACGGGGCAGGCAGGTCGGCGGTGAGACGGGCAAAGGTCGTTACCAGGGGTTCAGGCAAAAGGATGGTCAGTTCAGGCAGGGGTCGCAAAGGCAGGCAGCAAACAGATCAGATCCGGAAAACAAAGAACAGGTCAAGGCACAAGACTAGGAATCGCGGGAGAGTTACTACAAGGACTGAACAATCTGGCAAAGAACTAGGGACTGAGACACGGTATTTATAGAGACCACCTGATTGGGCACACCTGTCCCAACCAGGTGGCTCTCATCAGGAAATCAGAACACCCAAAGGGGTGACAGGTCAGGTACGGAAGCCTATGAGTGTCATAAGACACACACACAAAACTCAAAAAATACACAGAAAAATACAGAAAAATATGCAATACACAACAATGCATTTAAACAACATATTGAACTATTTATTTCTGATGTTGTGTAAAAGCCTTGGGCCACCTTCAGTTTCGTTGGTTCTGCAGGAATGCATTCAGTATACATATTACTTTTCCTGTCTCTTTATTCAGATATGGAAGTTAAATTGGAGGAGTTATGTGCACTGTAGTAAAATATAATACATGTCATGTCATTCCCATGACAAGAAGTAGCCCAAACAATAAGATTTAAACAATAAACAAACCCTTCTTCTTCTCCTTTAGGCTTTTCCCTTCAGGGGTCACCACAGCAAATCATTTGCCTCCATCTAACCCTGTCTTCTACATCCTCTTCTCTCACACCGACTTCCTTCATGTCCTCTTTCACTACATCTGTAAACCTCCTCTTTGGTCTTCCTCTATGCCTCCTGCCTGGCAGTTCCAAACTCAGCTTCCTTCTACCCCAAACAAAACTGTATATATCATAGATATAGTACATTTGGTATTGCCTGCACTGTCACACTAAATACTTTACTACTGGACTGTGAAAACTTGCAGAAATGTGCATCTTTATACAGAAACAGAAATGCATTTTAACCTTGCTAAAAGACTTTAACAGAACACTGTGATATTGTTGCATGTTCCTTTTTTAAGAGGTTATGGTTATGTGCATGAATCAAAGCACTGCAGGCCCCTTTGTCAGTCATGTCTTATCATGCACAGTAATTAAAAATGAATTAAATGTAAATTAATTTGGTCTTTTTTTTCTTTTTTTTTTTTGCTTTAACTTGGTGTTGCTTAGCAGGATCAATAAAACAGGATGTGAAATAATCAGAGCCATTATCCTGTCAGTGATGATGGATAGCAACAATAACTTCATTTATTGCTGCACACAAGCTGGGAAAGTGTTGAGTCATTTGGATCAAGAGTATATGACAAAATTAGTTGTCAAGTCTCCACTTGAGCCGACTCCACCCTGATGAAGAAGCTCATTGTCTCTGAGGTATGAACTCACACTGATCCACATGCTCTAAAAGAAATATCTGAAGAAAAAAATATTCATGACATGTGAATCATGTGCTCATGTAAAACTTCCTCATTCATATGGTCAGGGTTTTCTTGTGCCATGTATGACACACTGTCAGTATTGTGTTTTAATACTTACCCCATTGTTTATTGTTCTGTTTCTAACTTAAATTATGTTGTTTTCTAATAAAACTTGTGCTACGCCAATCTGTTTCCACTAGAGCAAAATTAGATCAAAAGATCCACCAGAAGTTGTACCAAGATGAATCTTTTGTAGAGAAAAACAAGAGCGACACCTGGTGGTCAGAAGTTGAACGAAGCTAAAATACACCACGGTCATTATAAACCAATTGTTACTTTATTTAATCATTTAGAATTTATTCACATATAGGCAATATAAAAGACACCAGCCTCCATTTTCTAACTATCTTATTGGCAGCAGAGTCGAGATTTTGGTTTGGTCTTTAAAACATCATTTGCTGAAAACACAATACATAACTTCAAAGAGAAGAAATATGCCAACGTAACCCCACCTTAAAAAGCAAATAATAGTAATATTCTGTTGATGTGATGGAGATTAAAGTCATCAGAGTCAGAACACTTCAGGGTTTTCTTTACTTCAGGGTGTCAAAAATTGAGTCAGATAATGCATTTGTATCATTTTTATCTATCATGTATTTGGTATAAAATAAGAATTTCATTGTGCAGGGAACATGATTCCCTCTGTGTATATGACAATAAAAGCTTTGAATTTGAATGAAATTAATTTTGAATTTCTAACAAACTTTAATTGCACGTTTGTTTTATTTTCACCTGTTTTAGTTACAGACGTTTTCAAGATGTGTCCTGCAATATTACTAAAAAAAAAAAAAAAAAAAAAATCACACACAAAAAAAACCCAAACTAAACAAAACTATGGCATTATTACAAACATTTGTTTCCGGATATTCTTAAAGAAAATGGCCACACCAAGGCTTATTAAAGAAAATCACAGCATAGTTTTTTTTTTTTACCATTATCTCACCTTTTCTCCTAAATTAATTCTCTTCTTAATGGGAGCCTAGTTTTATAAAGTAATCACCTGCTTATGAAACAATGTCATGCTGCGAAAACACAAATGGAATACCAAACAACAGAGCTGAACAGAGCTCAGACTGGATTACAGCTCTGTGTTTGCACACAGTTGTGTACAATACAATCAAATAAGTGTCGATTATTAGCTGTATAGGGAACAAATCACCAGTCAATCAAACACAGCAGACTACAAGTGTGTTACTACACGTTTTCCATTTTAGTATCAACGCTCTGGGAGACGACAACACCACCAACAATATCCTCCACGATGGTCCTCACACGCCTCTGATGAAGGGGGTTATGTGGCTCTGTGGAAATTTAAAAAAAAAAAAAAACTTGCATCAGGTAGCAAAGACAGCATTCTGAAATAAGCACTTTAACCCTTTATGGGGCAAGTGATTATTTTTGGCCATTTCCACATTACACCACATTACAAGGCATCAGTTGCAGTGAGTCAACTATCTGAGGTCCAATGTGGTTCTACAGGGTCTGTAAGGTCCACCTGTACATGAACAGTGAGTGGACAGGCTTTGTTAGGTACCATGAAGTAATGGTACTAATGTAAGGAATGATGAAGTAATGGTACTAATGTAAGGATGAAATAATGGTACTAATGTAAGGAATGATGAAGTAATGGTACTAATGTAAGAATGATGAAGTAATGGTACTAATGTAAGACATGATGAAGTAATGGTACTAATGTAACAATGATGAAGTAATGGTACTAATGTAAGAATGATGAAGTAATGGTACTAATGTAAGGAATGATGAAGTAATGATACAA
>JAPSES010074946.1:0-10095 GCA_029822895.1 Maxillicosta whitleyi | reverse complement strand
ATTTGACCCACTTTAATTGAATTGTTCTGTCTATGGAACTGAACTAAAATGATTGTTAATATATTAGTTTCATTTTAACATTTCACAAAGTCATTACCAGGGCCGGACTGGACCTTTAACGGGTCGGATTTGGCCCCTGGGCCGCATGTTTGACCCCCCTGGCTTAAAGTTTTGCACCGCTGCCTTTGGTGCTGAAGGTTGCCAGTTTGAATCCCAGGTGGGCCCTTTAGGCTATACATTCCTATACCTCGTAAGTCGCTTCGGACAAAAGCGTCTGCCAAATATAATGTAAAAAGTAAGAAGATAAAAAAAAAAAGCATTTGTTAAAGTGGCCAAAAAAATAGTAACGCTAATAATAAAGTAGCAAGTGTGCAGTAGGACACGTGACAGTTATTATCAGCTCGGATAAAGTTGTACTTATTGATGTGAGTGTCAGGTCCTCTGAGGTTGTGTGGGCCGTGGAAACTGACAGTAACAGGGTGTTTATTTCAAGCATTTAATAAAGTGATGAGTTGTTTTGACACTATGATAAACGGCACTAAAAAGAACAAATATGTGTTGTATGTACGCGACTGCTGAAGTGGTTCCACCAGTGAAATGTCACCTCATTAGCCTTTCCAAACACCGGCTGCAGCTGTCAACATGAACCTCAGTCTGAGCGTACAGGCGCCCTGCGTTACATCAGCCAAACCTTTGCTTTATTGGTCATGTGAGGTTTGTTTTCACATGTTTTTGGGGGGATCTAAAAGTTGAACTCTCCACTGACCATCAGAGCTGAAAACGGACCTCGCCGGCGCGTTGGTGTTGACAAAGTGCCCTTCAAGGTTTCTGCTCGTGGAGGCTTTGTTGTTAGAGATAAGGGGCTGAAAAATAAATAGCTGCGGCATTTCCGTACACCTAACCCATCTGACTCGACTTAACCATCCTTTTTTTTTTTTTTTTTTTTAATGTTTCCTCTTCCTCAGACCTGGACCTCAGTCTGAATCCTACCGGGAAGGTTGTGAAGACAGTAGGGGACACCTTGTCTGTGAAGATTGAGAAGAGTGCCTCGGGCGAAGCTGTAGTGTCATGGAGAAAGGTAATGGATGCTGAGGTTGGCTGTTGATCAAAGAGAAAAGCCAAAGAGAGAATGAAAGAAGAGGGAATGGAGGAGTAATTTGTCTAACTGCCTGTTTACTTTCTCCTCAGCCAGTAATCTAACCTGTCCAGGAAAAAAAAAAAGAACTCTGTGTGTGAATAGTAGGACTTTCTTCACCTCGGGAGTTAGATGGAAGTGTCATTCCTTAGTGGGACTTTTACTCTACACAACATATCTGACAAAGAGTCCATCCAAAGCCATAAAAGCCCTAAGGAAGACGTATAGTGGGGCATTTGCAGGAGAAATGGAAACACAAGAGTAGCCCTAGAAGAAAATCTAAGCTTTAACCCTCAAGCGACCAAGCTATTTTAACTGACTGAAGTGACCGAGTGGGGACACCGATGCCGCTGTTCCACTCCATGGTACCGGCTCGACTCTACTCCACTCTACACGACTCTTTCTCTTTTCCTTTTTTATAATGATCTAATATAATAAGTATTTGGTAATAATACTTTTATTGCAACAAATAACCAAACACAGATTTTAAGAACAACATTACATTTATTTAGACAGTCCTGGTCAGTTCCCACTTGCAAAAATATTTCTCTTTTTTTTGCCACACTAAATGAAAACATGCATTATAAAAATTACTTTGAGTAAAAATATTTTGACTTATGTTGAGCTAGCATCCCCAACCTCTACCTCCTCCCCTTGCAGGCAAATCTTGATCACCAACCTCATGGTCAGATTCTATATCAGAATGGTCTTGCATCTCAGAGATATGATCATCATTGTCCGATGCCGGCTCGTCTTGATCATTGGAGCTGTTTTCATCATCACTTTGGTCTTGGAGTATTAGTCTCAAGGCTAAATCTTGCTATCCTAGTTCTGTTCGCCATGGTTCACTGCAATACAATATAAAGTACTGATTAGAAGTGGAACATTTGAATCACATTTAAAAACCAATGTTAAAAAAACCAATGCTTATCTTCGGGGTCATTATGACCCCACAAGAGTTTGTGATGTATACGCCACACTAATTGGTTAATCCCTGCAAAAAACTGCGAAAATGTGTATGATAAGTAGACTGACTGAGAAAATTTGGATGAAAAATAAAGAGATGGCACATTAAATCATATGGTTGGGGTCGTAAATGACTCCATGTGGTCACTTAAAGGTTAAAGAAAGTAAGAATTCTTGGAAGAAGCGGCTGATTTAATCATCATTTGGCCTCCTAAGAATCATAAGATAAAACTTAGATAAGGTACACTGCAAAAGAGGGGTGTCTAAAAACAAGATAAAAACCCTAAATCTGAGGAAAAAGGTTCTAAAAATTATCTGTCCACGCAGTAAGATCATTTCACTTGACGAGATTCTTAAATTAAGGTCGTTAAATCTAGAAATAAACACGTCTACAGATGTACGCTTAAATGTAACACTTAAAATAAGAAATTAGCTCGTAAAGCGAGATAATTATCCAACATTTCTAAATCTAAGCTTGTTTTTATCTTGGTAAGTACAGTGGACCCCCGGGTTACAGCGTCCCTAGCTTACATTTTTTTCACGTTACGAAGTGGTATCCGAAGTTTTGTCGTCCCCTTGTTACAGCATTTTTCCCGCTTTACAGCATCAACAACAATTTCTCTGGCGCGGCCAAAAAATTCCAAAATTCAAACTTGGTCAGCGTGCGTGCGTATGACTGTGTGAGTCACTCGCCTCACACCACGCTCATACGAAGATGCTGTTGGTCAGCGTCATTAAGATGCCGATATGCTATTGGCTGAAATCCCTCCCACAATGCCTTAGACAGATGCTTTCTCTCTCTCTCTCTCTCTCTCTCTCTCTCTCTCTCTCTCTCTCTCTCTCGGTTTATCGCTCGCTCAGTTCAGTATCTGGCGTGTGTTTCGTACAGACTTGATCTGATGTGATCTCGTAGCCATGGGTCCAAGATTGTGACGTTAAAGGGAGAAGTAAGAAGATGGTTGCTATGGAAACGAAGCTGGAGGTTACCTGGGGTTTTGGTAATTAGCTAATTACCATAGGTTTCTATCGCCCGCCATACGATGATTTCGCCTTACGATCCCAACTCTGGAACAGATTAATGTCGTATGGCGGGGGTCCAGTGTACCAAATATTTGCAGTGTAGATCTGAAGTTTGGGTCATTTTAGCAACAGAAACAGTCTCTATGTAGATAAGGATTTTTTTTAAAAAAAGGAAAAAGTGAAGATTAGCTGGTGTGATTTAATCATGTTCGTACAAAGCTCTCATTGACCTCACATAGTTGTGGCTTTTTCTCTGGCGGAATAAAAAGACATTTGAAATGGATGTTCCTGTGACCCCGCAGAGGAAAAGTTGGAGGCTGAAGTGCACACTTGGAAGGGTTACGCTCGCTGCGAGGGCAGCTGGACAAGTGCAAATGACACTGGTTAAAGAAAAGAATGACTGTAATTACTGCCTGTGTTGCATTTGGAATGAAATTACAGCTACAGACCCACTACGCTTTAGAAAAATACAGACTGTCTTTGTGGTTCTGCCTTTCAGAACGGGAAGGCGGTGAATGAGCCCAAGTTTAACCAGCTGACGTACGCTGATGCCGGGATCTATGAGTGTGGGGCCACCATGGGGGGCCTGATCAGACGCCAGGCCTTTGAGCTGGTGGTAGAGGGTAAGTACACCTCTGCGTACGGTCAGTAATAGTTAAAGTGGTCATATTTATCTAAACCCACTTTTATTAATTAGTCTGTATGTAGAATACAATACAGTACATTACAATATAATACAATACAATACAATACAATACAGTACAATATAATACAATACAATACAATACAATACAGTACATTACAATATAATACAATACAATACAATACAATACAATACAATACAGTACAATATAATACAATACAATACAATACAATACAATACAGTACAGTACAATATAATACAATACATTACAATACAATACAGTACAGTACAATACACAGGCCGTATGTTTAAACCTCCATTATTTAGATTTATTGTGATTTAACACTGACTCTGTCACTCTGACTAATTTGCATTACAATAATATATACATAAACATATATTTTTAATAGATCAGATCCCTGTACTTATCCACTCACTGTATAAAAACTACAATTTGCACTTTCTGAACTTATTACAATGTAAAACCCAGTGTCAATAACATTTGCATAAACATATTCTAATAGACCGGATCCCTGTACATATCCACTCACCGTATAAAAGTCCACTTCCATTGTTGTCCTTGTCTCTAGTTAAATGTTTGTCTATATTAGGTCTATGTTCATGTGTGATTGGGTTCATGTTGAAATGTGAACACAGAAAAAATGAATTCCTTGTATGTGTTCACATACTTGGCCAATTAAGCTGATTCTGAAAGCAAACATTGGTTTTATTTTAACCCTTAAAGACCCAAATATCCACCAGAAACCAAAAGCATCTACTGATCTGATGTTAGAATACCTGTCAAACCACTAATCCTATCAATATGTGTAAATAATTATATAATAAAAAAGACTCTTCTTTTACAGCATTGATTCTCCAGTAAAATCCATAGAGTTTGATACATAACATCCATCATAGACACTTGTTTTATGTTCAGTTAATGATATATTTAACTGAAAAGGTCACTTTTTCTTCTGTTTTCTCTGTTTTCGGTACAATAATCCTCAAGTTGAATCGAAGCTGTTATTACCAACTACACGATTAGTAAATTAAATATTAAAAAAATACTACATTTTCACTGGAAAAATGCAAAATACAGAGCATTATTTCATAATAAATGCTGACAAATTACTTAAGAAATGTTAAATATAGAGGGAAAATTCATTTGGGAACGACCAAAAAAAAGCACTGGGTCTTTTATAGGTTAAATCAAAATAAATAAAATGAGCGCAGTCTGAGATGTAATGAAAACTATACACTATAGAAGATGGATAATTGTGGTTTTAAACTGCGAAACATTTCACAAAACTGTAGCAGGGAAATTATTAACAATTATAATATATTCCTCAACATCAAAATGTACATGAATTAAAATAAATGAACCGACCAATCATTGAAACATTTGCTTAAGTGCTTTAGCTGACGATGTAAACAAAATAAACCCGGAAGGAAAATGAAAAAAACATGTAAATTGTGATGATTATTGTTTTTCCGTTCTCTATCCTGAAGGTATTTATTCATGTAATAATAATCGTGCTGCCGTAGGTAATCCCACTTATGACAAAACTACCTGTGAAAAAGTCAAAAATATTATCAGTAAAGCATCAATGTGTTGTTCAATGCAGCTGTCTGTCTGCAAAAAACAAGTGTCGAGTGTAATAAATGTCATAATATTACGCATATATCTTATAAAGAGACACATATTAGCATAAGACATAGGAACATAAGTTTTCAAAATAAACTCCCTTCATGCCTTATACTCATTCCATTCTCCTATTCTATTAAACCATAGCAAAAAAAAAAAAAAAATATCACATATATATTAGTAATTTAAATATGACTTTGTGTTTTTAGAGTCATCCAGCTGTTTCATACAGATGAATGGAATCACATTCAGCAATTTCACAAAATTATCACAGTTTGCTCAAATAATTGCATCCAGTCCACTGTGTAATAAATGTGACTGTTCTAATAAGTCTGACCGTTGATTTAGCAAAGAGTTTTTTAATCTGGAAAACACTGTAACATTGTAGCTCATGTGGGTTTTTGTCAAAGAGCGTAAGGAACTAAAAAAAAAAAAAAGGAAAGTCGAAATAATGTAAGTCGGGTACGTCGTAACTACTACCTGTACATGAGACAATAAACCGCATTCACCCAAAGCCCTGCCCCCGGGCCCCCTGGGAAGTCTCAAAGCGTCTTTACATTTAGTCCTTTCCCATGTTTGGTGTGAACTACCAACTGGTTGGTTCCTTCTCAACTCCACTTATGTACACGTTTGACCCTAAACGGTAAAAGGACCGTCTGACAGTAAAGTCAGGGGTGTTTCCTTAAACAGGAAGTGTCTGACTCATCAGTTTCTGGACAGTGAAGGCACCAACACGTCTGACCCAGTGGGTGGTCCTAAGTTATGCAATGTTTAAAATGGGACACTTCATCAACAGTATATAAGACTAAATATATAATATAATATATAAGCGCTCTTTTCCAAAACACTATCATACTATTTGTTTATTTTTTACAACCTTTTAAGATAGCATCAGGTAAATTGGAACTAGGTTAATGGTATCTGCTATTTCCATAACAATTTTAAACATTGTAACCTAGATTTCAGTGACATGGACAGAGAAAGACAATAAAAACACTTGGATATATAGCGTTTTTAGAAAAGATATATGTAGACATATGTTATGGAGAGAATCCCATTAAACCCATAATGACCCAGTGTGAAATTGGTGGTGGTTACCAAATTATTTTTTCTTTATTTAACCTTTCCTATGTGATTTATCACTCTTTATTCAGAATCAGAAATCAGAAAGGTCTTTTGTTGCCAAGTAAGTTAACACATACAAGGAATTTCTTTTGGATTAATTATAATATTATCTTGTGGATTTTGTATTTTTTTCCAGTGGAAGTCATGTATTTTCCTATGTTTTATTGGCCAATCCTGTAAATGTTTATAAAAGCTCAGAGTAATGTCAAAGGTTATTATATTAAAACAGAAAAAAAAAAAAAAAACGGAAGAAATAGTGACTTTTTCGGTAAAATCAATTATTAACTGATCATAAACTGAGTGTGTGCATCTGCTGTCAATTGATCCAACTGTGTGGGTTTTACTGGTGAATCAGTGTTGTAGAAAATGACTGCGTTTCCATGGTAACTACAGAGCCTTTGAATGTCCAAATGGGTCAAATTTGATGACCGTGAAGAGATGACAAACTGCATTTTACACCAATTATGTATTAATGGGAGTGGATCAACAGTTTAGATTAATAGGTGCTTTTGGTCGACATGTGAGTCTTTATGAGTTCGAATAAGATGTTAAATTTATATCTATAAATTGGTTAAAGTGGTTCGCTTATGTTTTAACCATAAAGCCTGATTTTTATTTATTTATTTATTTGTAATAATTACAACATGCCCTTATATGGCTGGGGCATTTTACGCTCAGTAATGTCACAAATCAACCAGTAATGTCGCAACAAATTAGTCAGTAATGTCACAAAACCTCCTTATGTTATTATAATCTATTGTATTTATTATAATGTCCAGTAATGTCTAACTTTTTTGTGACATTACTGGGCATAACTGGGCATACTGTCAGATTTTGCTGTAAAGAAGAAAATTAATATTACATTACATTTGGCTGACGCTTTTATCCAAAGCGACTTACATGGCATGTACAGCTTAAAGGGCCTTGCCCAAGGGCCCACCTGGGATTTAAACTGGCAACCTTCCTCACCAAAGTCAGCGGTATAAACCACTAAACCATCCAGTCACAAATGAATATGTGTTTATGAGCTTATTGGTGTAAATGTGGAGTGAATGCTAAATGTCGGAGTCTGCCCATCTGCTGTTTTTGTTCCGTTATTGTTTCTATTTGTGTCGTGTTTTTCATAAGAACAACAATAATACAATAAAAAAAAATGCACTTGCTTGTGTTTGCTTCAGGGGGTCCTATGATCACCAGTCTGACCAAACAACGCGCCCTGGATGCCACCCACAAAGTCCTGACCTGCGAGGCTCAGGGAGTACCAGAGCCCGACTTCCAGTGGAGCATCAACGGCACCAACGTAAGTGCTGTGGAGCGAGCGTCTGTGTTCTGTACCATAAAAGCAAAGATGTGTTGAATTCAGCCGCTGCTGGTTGTGCCGGAGAGAAAGAAAAATGCAGCAAAATGAGGCGAGATAACAGCAAACAGTTGAGTGTGGTGTGATTAAAGTGTTCTTTGAGGATCCTGTCAGAGTTCACTTTGCTCTCGCAATTAAAGTGAAAGAAGGGCTCCTACTGAGGTTTTCACTCAATCCGTCCATGTCTCCGCTCTGAAAACCCTCCATACAGTGTTTCTGCTCACAGCCTGTTTTTAGCAGCCATTGTGAATGGACTCATGAACTATCGACTGACAGAGATCTGTTTAAGCCACAATGGATCAGTGGCATTTGAGTGAGAATAATGTCTTCACTTAAAGCCACCTAATTGTTATGTTAGGGTAAAAAATTGATAGTGGCAATTTTCCACTCATGTGCCATGGGCTTAGACAGCACGAATGTGTTCAGAAATGTGTTCGGTTACAGGTACAGTTTAACAGAATACAGACGCTTCTATGAAACCGCTCCCTAAAACCAGATGTAGACTGATGTTTGGAAGCAAGTTTGGGCCTATTTTAAACATTAATACAGTGGACCCCCGGGTTACGACGTCCCTAGCTTACGTTTTATTCACGTTACGAAGTAGAATACGAAGTTTTTTCGTCCCCTTGTTACGGCATTTTCCCCCACCTTACGGCATCGACAACAATTTCTCTCACACGGACAAAAAGTTCCAAAATTCAAACTTGGCGGAGTCCATTCTGAAGTTGCGATCATAAGGCGAAATCGTCGTATGTCGGGCAATAGAAACCTATGGTAATTAGCTAATACGTCCAAAACCCAGGTAATCTTCAGCTTCGTTTCCATAGTAACCATCTTCTTACTTCTCCCTTTAACGTCACAATCTTGGGACCCGTGGTTATGAGATCACACCAGATCAAGTCTTTACGAAACACACGCCAGATTCTGAACTGAGCGAGTGATAAAAAAAGAGAGAGAGGCAGCATCTCTCTCAGGCGTTGTGGGAGGGATTTCAGCCAATAGCATATCGGCATCTTAGTGACGCAGACCAATAGCAGACCAGCATCTTCATATGAGCGTGGTGTGAGGAGAGTAACTCGCAGTCATACGCACGCACACCGACCGCCAAGTTTGAATTTTGGAATTTTTTGGCCACACCAGAGAAATTGTTGTTGATGCCGTAAAGCGGGAAAAATGCCGTAACAAGGAGATGAAAAACTTGGTATTCCACTTCATAATGTGAAAAAAACGTAAGCTAGGGACACCGTAACCCAGGCAACACTATACGATTATTATTAATGAGGAAAAAGGAAGAACTTTGACTAGTTTAAAAAGGAATTACCAATTTGTCAGACATGCCTGTGTTATGTTATTTGCACTTTGAGACCTGATGTATCAAATACAAAACTGAAACTCATGCATGGAATTTAAAATTTTAAAAAAATGTTTTGGGTTTTTCAGAAGGAACAATAAAAGGCTCCAGTTTCAAAGAACTGGAATTTTCTGTCAGTGATTTAATGGTTCAGGTTTTAGAAGGATATGTTTGTTCCCTAAAAATTTGCTTAAACGACAAACGTAATATTGGCCTACGACATCTTCACTATACCGTACGTATCTGTCTTTTTCATACATTTCATACTTTGAAGGTTCATTCTTCTTTTGCAAGAGTAGATAGAAAATATGGTATCTTGTAAATCCATGTAGTTTTTACCCTCTTCCTTCATTGCGGGGTATTGTCATCAGTTTGTCATCCGTCTGTTCGTCCATATGTGCGTGGACTGAAAGCCGAGGGTTTTCATGTGCAGTCACGTTATGTTAATTCACATTCTTCATGTGGTTTTCACTGGGAAATGGATGTTTTTTTCATCCTTTTTCCCCATAGGAAGCATCTCAGGAAGCTTTGTGTGTCCATGTAATCACAGCTTACATCACTAGAAACAGTCATGTACAGCGCCACATCTACACTGTGGTACATTCACCCATTCACACACACACTCATACACCAGTAGGCGGCTTCTATACCAATGTACCATGTAAGGTACTACCAGACCCTACTGGGGTTCAGTGCGCAGGGACACTTCGACATGTGGACAGTATGAGCCAGGATTTGAACCGCCAACCCATTGGACCCGCCATTGGACAACCCACTCTACCATCTGAGCCACAGCCGCCCTGTGACATTTGACATTTGACATTGACTCACTGCATCTGTTCATTCTGGGGGG
>JAPSES010074945.1:0-10095 GCA_029822895.1 Maxillicosta whitleyi | reverse complement strand
TGGGACAAACCAATGAATCCACTACCGGAGGATTTTGTTGGTAGAACCAATAAATGAACGATCAGATCAATTTAAGAACAAGAGAATAATAAGTAGAATAACAAATATAAACACCAAAAAAAGAATATTCCAGAAGCAAAAGCTGATCTTTTTTTTTGCCGAACCATTTATATCAAATTAAATGTTTACAGCATCGAACATGTACACCATAACATAAAAAACTACAAAAACATACAGTATCTACCATCTCATTTCAATACTCCTAAATTATTTTAGAATAAGTTAACTTTGCCAAAGAATGAACAACATAAATGCATCATCAGGTCCATCCCATAATTTCACACAAACAACCCCAGTCCATCTAGACTTCACATTAATCCTCACTGTAATTCATTCACAAATATGAAGATCTGAAATTATAATGACTCTCAATTAAAATAAAATTTAAAAAAACACAAATGATATTTGGGACAATACTATTTATATCCTTCTTTTTCCGTACACCCGTTTAGAAATAATGTTTTGTACCTTGTATTTGTTGGTCCTTTCTTTGAACTCCTGCTCTAGATTGTTCCCTCCACAGCTTATGCACACTTTTCATTCTTCTTCTTCTTACTTTTATCAACAAATCATCTTTCTGTATCTATGCCACACACCGCCTCCTGCAGAACTGCACACGACGGCAACTGTTACTGCAACGTAAACCTCAGTGACAATAACATGAACGACAGCTTTTTCCATTTTGTTCCAACCTCTAAGAACCCTTACTTTTTATTTACACAATTTCCTAAACTGTCATTTACTGAACTCAGAATAATCTCTGTTCAATCCTCAAATCCACTGTTAAAGTACAAGTTCAGCCTGTATTCATCCCTGTGGGAACAGATTAACACCTTATATCCTCCTGACACCAAGTAAAGTGAAAGTTTGAGCTTTTTTGCTTTAAACAACTGTCTTGATCTGAAACTGCATAATGTAACAGTTTTTTTCCGATAGATTTTTTAACAATTATTTTGGTTTATTTATATTTTTTTTATGGAATGTCCTTTGCAGTGGACATCATTTTTAAAGTAACACTGAAACTTTTGTCCCCCCCAGAGGACAAAACTGTATTGCTGGGTGTCAGATATGTCAAACAGTAGCATCTTAAATAAAAATAATTAATCATTTCAGTGGGAAACCATACATTTTAATTTCATCTGAGTAATATTACATCATAATCATACCCACTCTTTTATATAATTGTACTCATTCATATTTTTGCACCTTATACACATCATTTTTCTTTAGGTTCACGTCACTATCATTAAGCTTTCAGGTTTTGTTTCTTTTAATACATGTAAAAAAAAATTTTAAAAAAAGGAAACAAATTCCACTTTTAACTCCCTTTTCAGAGTTTCTTTCCAGAGCTACAGGTTTACCACCTTCATACCAAAACTCTACTTTAGTAGATTAATTTGTAATGATGCAAGTGAAACACTGACAGAAAAATAAATATTCAACCCACTATAGTTACGATTTGATCAAAACACACACACAATACCTTAAAGTAGTCCCCAAAGGACCAGGACCCCAGCATCTCGAAGAAGGTGTGATGGTAGACGTCTTTACCAACATCATCCAGATCATTGTGTTTTCCACCTGCGCGTATGCACTTCTGGGTGTTAGCGGCACGACGCAGCCTGGCCATGGGGTGGGACGGATCGATGGTGTTGAGGAAGATGGGCTTGAACTTGAGGAAAACACATGGATAAGAGTTTGTTTAATACATGGGTGTGCAACATGTGGCCCAAAACGGGTCCAAAGAAGGTTCCAATACAGTTTGTGTGATGAATTTGTAAAGTGGAAAATTTACACTGAAGATTCTAACAGTGAAGGATGTCCATCATGTTTTAGTTCCACACCAATGTGATCCAGTAAAATAACAGCATAATCACACCTTGAAAATATTTATATCTACAAACTCACCTTTAGTTCATTTAGTTTTCTTTTGGATCAGACACGTACTCACGTGTGCGTTTGGTCCTGTGTGTAACTGTCGTCTTTGTGCTTCATGCAGAGGTGTGTTTTTTTTTCATAAATTACACCCTATAGAGCTAAACTATAGAGCGAAATCTGTCCTGTGAAATGTTTGTATAACATTGTGTATAATGAACATGGATAAATGACAATTTGAGGCACAATATTGTTAAAATTGCACTGATTTGCACCAACTTGTCATTATTTATGGACTATTATATTATTATTTTACTGGTCCCGCCCCCTTCAGCTCATATTGGTTCGAATGTGGAACCTGAACTAACAGGAGTTTGACAGGCCTGGTTTAATGCAGAAATCTTAGAACTTCACTGGAGAACAGAAGCCTGCGTACCTGGTTCATGCCAGCGTTGGCAAAAAGCAGCGTGGGGTCGTCCAGTGGGATGGTGGATGACGAGTGGACGTACTGGTGCTCATAGCGGCGGAAGAAGTCAATGAACTTCTCGCGGATTTGGGCTGCACTCAAAGAAGAGTCCATTCTGAATCAGCTCTGAACCAACAACAGAGACAACACAGTTATCATTGGATGACTTTTAATACTTTGAAGGGTAACTACATTCAGGTAACAGTATGCAAAAGAGTGGCACGTCTGATCATGTTGGAACTTTTTAAATCATAGAACCCAGCCTTAGGCCGAAGTCAAGAGAAGCACAAATATTCTACTGGGTTCCAGAGAATTTCAGGAATCCAGCACGAACAGTATGGTACTGCTGAGGGTGGTTCCTGTTCTCTAATAAACATTTGGACACGTTCTTCATTTGTGAACCTTCTGTCAGATTAGTGACATGTTTAATTTTCAGAAATACAAATCTGTCATGTTTAGGGACTCATTACAGAGATAAGCAGACATAATTTATCCAATGTAATCATGATCAGCCCGGGCAATTACATAACTACAAAACAGCCCTTCAAAATGAATAATCAATGCATTATTTTTCATAGCAAAGCAAAACTTGAATTTTTGCTTTTGACTTGAATTAACAATATTTCCCAAAGTCATCGTAATTAATTTTTCACCAAACTGCATGACCCTATTCATTAAATATTGCAAAACCGATATGATAAGACAGAAGACACGTTGGAAACCTGCTACATCACAAATCAGGGTGAAAAACTGGGGCTGAGTTCGCTGCAGATCTTTGGGACATACCTAGAATGATTTAAACTTCTATAGACCAGCAACTTTCAGAACAGAGATATGCTTTAAAGATTTTTACACAACACTGTGGATAAAATCTACCAATTGGATGGATGCTTATGAGTGGGACATGCAGGATAGAAATACTGTAGATTCTGTAGAAATACCCCTTTGTCACTCCCTGAAAATGCTCTCGATGATGGCACAAAGAGTCTTCTTTAGAAGGAGTGGAAAATGACGCCAAAGATGCACAAAGAAAATGTAACAAACAAAAAACAAAAACAATTTATGTAGTAACAGTAGTACAGATTGATATGTAAAGTATAAACTAGTGTCTTGATGCCTATTGCTTGCATGTACATGACAAAAAAAGCCTAAATACACAGTTCAAGATGTTTTTCATGAAGGTGTGACCATTTTAGTAAAGATATGCACCACTAAATCAGACAAGCCCAATCACTTTGCTGTTCTTTTCTAAGGTTATTTTGGCTAAAGTTAGACATACATGTTGTCTAGATCTTAGTTAACCCAGTGATTAGTTCATATAAAAGAAATTACTGCAGCAGAATTGAGCCTAAACTATACAAATACTTACAAAAATAAAAAAAGGATAAATAGTACACCTGACATACATTTCTTTGAGTAAATCTGAAGCCTTACTACCTAGGAATTCAAATTCAAGCATCTAAAACCTCTCTAAAGCTATAGGATGAGTCCTGGGCCATAAAGTGAGCTCTTTAATTAAAATGCGGTTGCGTTCAATTCCCCTCAGTGATCTCATAGGTGGCAATGGAAATCACACTGCTGCCTTCAGGGGCTCCCCAGGGCCTGCAAGCGGACAGTAAACAGCCGCTGTCCCCATCCTGACGACCAAACCCCCTTGCTGGTAACCTCAGAAAGTTGTGACAACCGAGTAATGTTTTGGAAATTTCAGGCTGTGGAACAAATAACTGTTTGCCTTGTTTTGAGGCAGATGAGACTGCACAAACACCGGGTTATTAGTTTAATGTGGTCACCGGCAGCGGATACAGCAGTTCTCCTGTACTATTTATGACGCACTTAATGCTGACTATCCAGGTGTCACTGGTATTGAAGTGGTACCGGTTATAAGTACCCGTACAAAGCAGGTTTAGCATCGAGTTACATCAGCCAACTTGCATGACAGGCTGACGTTAGCAAGTTAAGCTAGCTGTTAAATGTTAGCTGAAAATGCTACCTCTATAAATTCACCCCAAAAGACCCGTCCGCAGCTTTAGTCAGACTCCTGTTCTGGTGCACATACAGTACACTACATTTCAAAAGCAAGTGGATAAATTCTCTTACTCACAGAAGTCGCTATTCTCGCAGAATGAATCAGTTAAGGCTCCCAAATACACTGCCTAAGCCCACGCTGCTCGACCAGAAGGAAAGAGCCGATGCAGTGACCCCGCCTATAGCAGCCACCCATTGGTCGGAAAGAAGAACTGGCCCATAATTCTCTTTCTCTATTGGTCAATGCTTTTGTCAATTACAGCCAAGCCCGCCACCTGAATTGTATAAACCTTCCCCGTCTCGGCTGATGCAACGAAAAAGCTGAGCTGTTTTGCGGCGTTTTCCCCGTATTTAACCCTTGTCTGTACCTGTCATTTAACACTCTTTGGTGACTATCGAACCAAAAAAATGTACACAAAACGGCTTACAAATAGTCTATCGTATATATTTTTCTGTTTCTTTCTGCCGTTATCTCACGAACCACTTCAGCTCTGTTCAAAACCACTAATTGTTTAATGATTTTAAGAATTTTAGTCCTATAAATATAAAAGCAAAAACGACTAATGCAGTCAATCAGTGAATATTATCTATATATCTGTCTAGCTACGGAATTTTAAGGGGTAAAATCCTGAAAATGACAGAACACAATAGTTGTTTGAGCAGAGCTGAAGTGCTTTAAGAGATTTATGCAGAAAAATTAAGAAACATTGTTTATATATGCTCATTTTATATGACTTTTAAAGTATATATTTTTAGCTCGAGGGTCCCAAGAGGGCTCAAAAAGTGTTTATTTCAGAGATTAACAGTAAGAGTAGAGTAAAAAAAAAAAAAGTCAAAATATTCTGTAGAACGTCATGCTATTAGTTATGAAAGTATTAAGTTGACGTATAAGGCACTTTGAAGTTATTTTTAAGCTTGTTTATACGTATATTCTAAATTTAATTGGGTTGGGTTGAAATAATAAGCATGTCGTGGTCCCTGCAGTGCCAGCAGCTGGCGGAATGTTTGTTTCCCATACTGTTTCCGGGGTGACATATTTCCTGACGGACTCCTCGGTGCGTCACTGTCAATGTGTCCCCCTCCGTTTAGACTCAACCCAACATGCCGACCGATACCAAAAGAGTCAGAGGCCCGGAGGTTTCCCAGAGCCCCTCGGTGTTCCAGTGTAAGCCTGCCATCGCCCTCCCCTCCAGCGGAACCAGAACCGACGGCCGGCAGCGGGACCAGCTGGACGTCCGGCCCGTTTTTGTCCGGTGCGGGCTGGTCAGTCAAGCTAAAGGGTCCGCGTACATCGAGGCTGGAAACACGAAGTTAATGTGCTGCGTTTACGGTCCCAGAGAAACAAAGCGCAAAGATGAGACCGATATGAAATGTGGAAGGTATTTATTGGACTATTGTTTTTATTTTACTGTATCATGTCAACAAAGCTCAAATGTCACGTAAAAGTAGGCTTACATGTGAAAAGTGGACTTTTTAAGTGTTGAAGGCCTCCGGTAAGGGGCTTACTCTAAACTAAATCCAGCCGTACTTATTCTTTTTGCAGTTCTGATTTAAAAACAAGTTTCAAGGTGCTATAAATGTGAAACAGCTTAAACACACACAAAGAGAAAGATATATCCATAGACCTCAATCAGGTATTTATTTGTTATTACAATATACACATTGAGTGATCAAAATAAATAGATCTAAAGTGGGCTGTAAGAGTTAGAAAACCTATTTTCAACATGTTTTTCTTTTTTACAGATTTTGTAGATTATTTTCAACACACTTAAATGTAGGAAGACATATCATTAAGTACAAACAAGAACAAAGAGTTGAACCATATCAGGTTAACAGTATACTGTTTACATAATCACTAATATAATCTGACCGCTCTACAAAGCAGATAATGATGGAAGTATTGGTGTGGATGCAAACGGACTCACTCACACAACCTTCAGCCCATTTGAAATAGTGTGAGTGTTTCCTTTGTCTGGTATTTAATATTAAACTCTGTGTCTGTGCAGGTTGACCGCTGACATGCGTTTTGCTCCGTTCTCGTGTCCTGAGAGGGGCTCGTGGATTCAGAGCAGTCAGGATAAGGACTTCTCGCTGATGCTCCTTGAGAGTCTGCAGCCTGCCGTGTGCCTCCACAAATACCCCCGCTCACAGATTGAGGTCAACGTGATGGTTCTTGAGAACAGCGGTTCAATCCTGGCCCACGCCATCACGTGTGCGTCTCTGGCTCTGGCAGACGCAGGGATCGAAATGTATGACTTGGTGCTGGGCTGTTCCATCCGTCAGGACGGCGCTTCGTATGTGGTCGATCCGACGTACGTGGAGGAGAACAGCTGTGGCTCAGTCAGTGAAGACAATCAGGGCGGTCTGACCGTGGCCTTTCTTCCCAGCCTGAACCAGATCTCTGGGCTCCAGTCTGATGGTGAGATGACCAAAGAGAGTCTGACCGACGGGATTCGAACCTGCATCGAGGGATGTTATAAACTGTACCCAGTCGTCCAACAGGCACTGGCCAAAGCTGTTCGTAAGGCTGCTCCACCTCCATCTGAGAGCTGAGACTCATAGAGCAGCAGCTGTTCACTCACAGATGTTCATGTTAACGTTTGCTGTTTGGACTCATTTCACTGTTTACTTTTATATAATAAAAAATAAAAATAAAAATGTAAAAACAAAACAAACATTTTCAATTAAATGACTTCTCTACAGAATTTGTGAAGGCTTCTCTGTTCTGCACAGTATTTTATCCATCATGTATAAAACACATAACATACTCTTTCACAAATGGACTGTTTATGTCAGAGTTGTCAAAGGGGCCACATATCAACTCAATATGATCAGTAAAATAATTAAATAACAGAAATAATCTACACTTTTTCCTCTTTCTGTTAGTGTGAATAAAGTACTTACATTATCAACATGACCTGAACAAGCACGTACAACTTGAAATTTCTCAAGAAAAATAATTTCAACTATATTAGATCTCTTGTTCTCTATTTTACTGAAAAATATCCCAATTAAATTATGAAGATTTTTACATTTACAAACTACCATTTTATGTGAATAACCTGAAAAAAATAAATGCAATTTTAACAATATTATGCTTCAAATGATCATTTGTACATGTGCGTTACACACAATGCTACACAAAAATTTTGTAATAAAGCATAACATTAATATTTTGGAGTTTGGAACTTAAGTAACAACAATTTTAATTACATTAAGTCTCAGTTTATTGTTATGAACACATCTTACAGACACAGTGGATCTACAAATACACAAAACATTTAATAACAGGCAGAATATTAGGGAAATTGCCCTTAATTTTCTTTAGACATTTCAAGTTGTGCATATTTGTTCAGATTATTCACATTTATTCATGTAATTTAACTTTTTAAGTGTTAAACCAAGAAGAAAATTTGAAGTTCTCATCATTTGTGGGTTATTATTGTGATGTTTTTGCACTTGGCACATTCATCCCATGGGCCACACAGGACCCTTTGGTGGTCTGGTTTTGACTGTTTGACTGTCCTGGTATAAAAAATGTCATTTCTAAAAAGTAATATGGTTAAAAAAAAAAAAAAAAAAGAGTAATATTTATTAGGTTTTATTAACAAATTGCATTTTGTGATAATAATACAAATAAACTGTGAACAAATTGAAACTTAAAAAAATTGGAGTTGTCGTTATTTCTGGGTTATTATTTTATTTTACTGGTCTGACCCATTTGAGATCAAATTGTGGTGTACTGGACCTGGACTAGAACCATGTGGCTTTGTTTTAGGAGGTGGACTTGTGTTGGTACCTGGATGGAACAGATGCAGTAGGGCAGGTTATACACGGTCTCGCCTGTAGAGGGAGTCAGAGGACCACAGCCAAAAGTAAAACCACCAGGGCTGGTCTTCACGCAACCGTCCGATCCTTATGTGGGGTCATGTACGGGGGCAGCAGCCTCAGCTCGGGTCCAGACCCCCACCTCCACGTCCTCCCAGGGTAGAGCAGAGGTATAAACCAACTATATGGACGAGAAATGATCGTTAAAGTTGTGAAAGAATGTAACACCAGTGAGCAGCAGGAGTGTCCGCCATCTTGGATTTGAAGCAGCTGTTACAAAAGCACCAGTGTCTTTCACTCTTATTGTTTGTTGAGATGTGAGGAAAATATCAATAAAGTGACCACAAACATAAACATGTAAATAACATATATTTCCATTATATTGATATTATCACAGAGCTCCTTTGCATCTCCATGTCAGGATGGCCGAGCGGTCTAAGGCGCTGCGTTCAGGTCGCAGTCTCCCCTGGAGGCGTGGGTTCGAATCCCACTTCTGACAGTAACTTTTTATTTCATAAGCCGTCTGGGACAGTTCGATAATTAGTGCCGGTACCCCTCCAAAGTAAAAGTATCGGTACCCCTCCAAAGTAACAGTACAGGAATCCCTCCAAAGTAAAAGTATCGGTACCTTCCAAAAAATTACTTTGGTAAAAGTAAAAGTCACTGAAATGTTACTAAGTTAAAGTCTTAAAGTATCTGAAAAATTTTGTACTTAAGTACAAGTACTGTAAAAATAAATGTACTCAAATGATGTAAGCAAAAGTACAAGTCAAAAAGTAAATAACAAAGGCAGTCTGAATGTCATGTTTTACTTTTTTTATAAACTGATTGTGAAGTACACGACGGAAAATGCAAGTAAAATGTATGTTTGAAACTTTATAAACCTGCTCTTTTGTCTCTTTCAAATAAAGTCAGTCCTGAAAATTCAGCGTACATTAAAAGAAAAATGAAGGGGAAAAAAATGTGAATTATATCTGTACGCACGACCAAGTGCTATCATTATAGAGAAAATTTTTTAAAAATGGGACAGAACTGTAGCTAATCTGACATTTTTGTTTCTTTTGTAACGAGTAACGAAACGAACATTGAAAATGTAGTGGAGTATAAGTGAATGTTGTCAAAAAATGTTAACTCGAGTAAAGTACAAAGTCTCCCAAAATGTACTTCAGTACAGTAAAGTATTTGTACTTTGTTACTGTACAACACTGGTACAGACGTTCTAAAAACAAACAGAACTTTATTCACTGCTGCAGCAGAACTCAAATGTTTGAAGATGACACTGTGATGATGACTGATCTGTTGTCAGGGATTATCCAAAATCACCTGTGGCATCTCCCACTGTCTACAGGTCCTTGAATATGTCATGGTAACTTCAGGTACAGTGTGTCCAGGGAAAGGACACCCCATTTCCACATCAATAAGAGGTTTTAATGCAGAGCTCATATTTGTTTACTGGAAAATTATTCTAATCTCTGAACACCTTCTCCAGACTCTGACATGGAACCTTTGTTACTACCAAAAGTGGAATTAAAGCTTTTAAAAGACTTTAACATGAGGAGTAGCAGATACAGTAACATGGTTTTGACGGATCTAGAACACATTGTTTATGTTTGATGTTACTGCAGGAAGTTTGTTAGTCTATACAACTACACAACATCAACTGAGTTGTGAGTCCGTCATCAGGGTGGTCGAGTTTTCTTTGAAGGCCAAAGTAAAACGAGATGCCCTGGTTCTGATTTTCTTCTCTGGTCCCTAAACGCCTCTCAGTCAGGATGGCCGAGCGGTCTAAGGCGCTGCGTTCAGGTCGCAGTCTCCCCTGGAGGCGTGGGTTCGAATCCCAC
>JAPSES010074944.1:0-10096 GCA_029822895.1 Maxillicosta whitleyi | reverse complement strand
TGTGACACTGTACCTTTCTGAAGAAATCAGACTAAGTTGTTTTTTTCTATATTAAGTAGGATTACTTATTAAATAATGACAAAAACCAGCTAACCTGCACACGGCTAGGCTGAGCTAAACTTGTATTAAAACGCGTGTGTGTATGTGTGTGTGTGTGTGTGAGAAAGAGACAGGTGAGGATGTCAGCCATGTGTCAGGGGACGATTTGAGTCTCCTCTGTAACCTGATTGGACACCTCAGATGCCAGTGACACCCCACTTGATTGACAGGTCACTGCATGTCTCATTGAAAGATGCCTGATTATTGGGAATATGAAGAAGAATAAATGTTTTTCAGTTTAATGATGATTAATATCAACGGGCCACCTAATTCCAAGTTTAATCCTAGATCCTTGGTTTGTGATGGAAATAAATCACTCTTTTTTCAGGGGTGTGGGGGTATTGAGACTGTTGTTTCATATCCGGGTTGTATGTTTGTTATATGTTTATTATATATTTGAAAATTGAAAATAAAAATACCTACTACTGCAGCTGATCAAGTCAAAGTAGATCATGTCACATCAGGTCTGAGGTCTTTCCACTGGCTTCCTTACTCTCAGTGGATAGACTTTAAAATACTTGTGTTGGTTTATGAAGCTTTGAATGGTTCAGGGCCCAAATCCATCAGTGACCTCCTTTTACTGTATGAACCATCCAGACAGCTCAGATCGTCTGGCCCAGGTCTGCGCTCTGTCCCCAGAGTCAGAACCAAACAGAGAGAAGCAGCTTTGAGTTTTTATGCTCCACACATCTGGAACAAATGACCAGAAAACTGCAGGTCCGCTCTAACTCCCACTTCTTTGAAATCAAGGTAAAAGAGTCATCAGTTTAGAGCTGCCTTTGACTAGAGGAGTTTGTTCTCTTCTCTTCTAATACTGGCACTTATGCTCACAATTTTAACAGTTTTGATTGATTTAACATTAAATTCTTAAGTTTTTGTAAGTAGCTTTTGTTTTAACTGTCTCTTCTCCTTTTAATTTCTTTCTGTCTTCCACTCATGTTTCGAAGTGTGTGCTGTAACGGGTTTAAAGTTGCTTCAGGCAGCTCAGGTCACTGCCAGGGTTTCACAGTTTGTGCAGGGGGACCAAGTGGAGCGAGCGTCGAGGTTTTCCAGCCCCGGAACAGCAGGGTTAACCCGCTGTTCGTAGAGAAGCCGTTAACAACCAGTTGAGCTTCTGGGATTCGTTGAGTCCCTGGGGGCTCAAGTATCAAATTGCGCTTACAATGAGGCAGGTAACCCCAGAGGTGGTGGTTTCTACTGGAGTGAAGCATCTTTTCTGCATTTTCCTTTAGTTTAATGTTTTATTCTGCTATTGTCCTGTGTAATTATATATTTTTCTATGCTTTTGTAAAGTACTTTGAATTGCCTTGTGTATGAATAGTGCCATACTAATACATTTGCCTGATTATAAGTTGTAGTGAGCTGCTGAAGCTCTTCTAGCAGCTGTGAGTTTTGACATTTAGAAAGAGGAAAAGGCAGATAGCTGGATGCATTGTGTGAGAATTTTCCCCGTGAACTTACTGCCTTCATGAAGCGTCAGTGGTAGGAGACCCTGGGCCCTGTCTGACATTTTGATGGAGACGTCCTGCGCGTGATAACATGCAAATTCAAATGACGCTGCAGAGAATACGCCACGGCTCATGTGTGTCTAGCTCTCTTTCCACAACTCTCTCTTCAGGGCAATGATGTGTGATGCTATCTATTACACTGCTCTGCCTATTTGCATTCCTGGTTGGTGCAGAGCATTTTTAATAATGTCACAACAGATGATGTTCTGCTGCCAGGTGAAGGGAGGGGCCACCCAGACCATCAAAGTCCATCAGAACACATTTAAATAAGCAGCACTGTCATCAAAAGGGATGGGGGGGGGGTGCTGAATTTAAATGATGCCTTTATTCCATGGCTCTAAGGTGTGGAGACAAGTGGGAGGGACTGGATGAAACACAAAATGTTTCTGAGAGCATACAAGCTGTAAAGACGCAGTGTTTAATATCTGATGACATGTAGCAATGAAATTGCTAATAAAGGCCCCCCCCCCCCCCCTCCTTATGGTGGTTATAAACAAACAAAAAATGTCTTCTGTTGTTCAGAAGGGTTGGTCTCAAACTGCCTTCCTTGAGGATTATTTAAATGTATTGAATTCACATTTGAAAAATGTGTCTTTGTGTTTATGAAAATGTGTGACATGTAGGTAGATAATTTTAGACCCAAAAATCTGGACAAGGAGCAGAGGCAGAATTAAAGAACAAAAACAGGTTTCATTAATAATTAAAGGGGCAGCAGAGAGGGAAGAGGGAGTTGCTTAGTCTGGTAGTGTAGAAATCCTTCCAAATGGCAGGGTTAGCCTCAGGCTAGCATTAACTTAGCTTCAAGACAATGGTGTAGCACTGGCAAATGAAATTGCTTAGCTGTAGGAGAGTGATGGCTGAATGTAGGCAGTTACTGTGTGGTAGCTGCAGCAGGGCTAGGGCTCAGCTTGGTGGTTGCTGTGGTCTCACTTGGCGTCCATGGATCAATGGTTTAGCAACAGTGATGGCTAGTTTCCTCCACAGGTGTGGTCCCAGAGCATTTGCAGTGATGTAGTTTCTGCAAAGGAGAACAGACATCATAAGTAACTGAAAAGCAACTTCACAAAGGCAATAGCAAATACGGCAATAGAAAAGGTCAAAGTTCTACCACAGGTATAGAGGGATACGTTGGTGAGCTACATCGGTCTGGGCAGATGTTCCATGCTGAGTAGAATGCAGATCACTGGATAGATCAGCTGTTGTATATTCCCTGATGTTAAGTGTAAATATGTTTGATAATAAGCAACAACCAATTAAACTCATGTTTAATGTAGAATAAATACAACCTAGATAATGTGTTCTAAATCAATATGTGGAAGTGGACATCCAGATGTCTGAGTAGTGGTGTGAGCCAACTATACATTTACCGTATATGTACATATGAGATTATCTTCTGTAATGTGTGTTTTTATATGTGATGGACTGTGTTGATGAGTCTGACGTTGGTGAACTGGTGTGTTATGATCTTGTAGTGTGATTACTCTTAGTACCAAGAAAACAATATTCTCAATTTAAGAGCTCAATTATACTCTATGTTGAAGACAGATATGGACACAGTGTTCTTTCCATCCTCATTGTACATTCCATATGTAATTCTGTCCATTTGCTGGGAGCTTTCTGGGATGCGTACCCAGATGGAGAATACGGATCAGTACCATAGGGAACCGTGGAGGCAGAGCTGAGATTTGAAGAGAATAATTTCTATAAATAGTGGAACTTTTCAATGACCGATGGTGTGACTAAGTGAAAAACTACTGACATATTTATAACAGTTAGCCTTCTGATTATAAACATTAGTAAAACCTCCTCTGTTGTCGCCATGTTTGTTATTATTGACTTTCTTCTTCTCAAAAAACACATTTGTGGTATTCGGCCAGTATGGTAATTGAGTGGCACCTTCTGGTGGATTGATTGAAGTGCTCATTCCAATGCACTGGATGCATGGAAGTATGAACACAGTGACACATGACAATGTCAGAAATGGACAAACCTATTCATGTACATACAGTGAACAGAAATGAGCCTTTAGATGTCATTGTTATCAAACCTCCCTGTCTGTTAAATGTCATCCTGTATGTAAACTGAAACATCATCATGTATTTAATGCATGTAAGTGCCTGACACAGCAACTTTTGGATATAAAGGATATGTTCCTTTTGGATGGTTGACAGATCTGTCCTCACAGCCTCACTTTCATTTCTGTGTAAGTTTTATCTGTGAACAAATAGGGCCTGTAAACAAACAGAACATTTCTGTGAACCCCTCAGAGTGGTTTTTGATCTTAAAATCACACATTATGCAACTTGTGTGTCTAAGGCTAGATGAAAACCCAACAAAATACAATAAATTATGGAAGTTTATGAAATGATGATGAAGTCTAAACAACACAATAACCAAGGAATACACAAATAAGTAACAAGTAAAAGAAATTAATCTGAATTATTACATGTAAGTGCAAGTTAAAATGTCATGTCATCTAATAAGCTTGAAAAAACAAGTCACCAGGACACAAACAAAAGTGCTGTCAATACCTATAGAAAGTATCCGCGAAGATATCTTGTAGGAATGAATGATGAGTCCAGTTATTTCACTCAGTGAATTGTACAAACATGATATTAATCAGCTCCAGCGAGTTTATTCTGTCATTGGATTGAAAGCAGTGCAAGATTCGACTGTTAGTACTGAATCTATGAATTAGATTCATGCATCATGTAAGCCTTGGGTTCATGTCCATGAAAACATATGCACACGCACACACCGGAGCTGCAGTAATGGTGCTCTATTGACGACTAAAAGTCATCATGTTGGAGGTAGATTAGCATAACCACACAAAGCAGTGGGGCAGACGCTGGCCTGTAGTCAATGCAAAACCATGACCTGCTATAATTACAGGCAGGAGGCTTCAAAGAGGGTGTGTGTGTGTGTGTGTGTGTGTGTGTGCATGGATGCCACATTGCTGCAGAAGTGAAATGTGAAAAAACCAAGTGTTATCATTGTCTGAAAATGTGATGAGTTTGTTTGATGACCACAGGAGGCTTGACTACAAAATGACACACACAGGCCTGTCCTCCTGTAGGACATAAACCAACATTTACACCATCAGTGTGTACAGGGCTGTTTGTCACTAGGATCTCATGAGATGAAGCATATCACAACAGAGTAATAATTCTACATATTTACAGCTGTGTTCACGGGGCCTGGGGACCCTGAAAATACCTTTAAATACCCTTACTACGCACTGTCATATATGTCATGCATCATATTTTCCCTTCCATACTCTGCTCTTTTGAAGGATTTAAGGTTATATGTTGTGGAAGTCTAACCCAGGTCTCCAAGGTGCAAATTTCAAAATTATTTATTATGTAATTTAAAAAACTGAAAGAAGTAAAGGAACTGTAAATATTGCTGTTTATATATATTTTTTTGTGTGGGCCTGCACCACCTGAGTAGGCCGTCATTCCCATAGTATCATGACATTAGGAGCACCAATCAGAGCAGGTCTCGGACATAAAATGAAAGTAGCAGCAACAGATACAGGAAGCATGAAATCGTAGTAGCGTGAGGTGTTTAACCACACATGTTTGCCACATTTGTATTCTTACACAGTTTACTATGGATGTGTTTTTTCCACTACAGTTGTAGATATTGATTGAGAGAGAAAGAGAAAAGGAAGGAGAAACGAACAGAACTCCCTAATTGGTGAGTTGTATTGTTATTGCCGTTAGCCTGATGCTATTATCCTATATTTGTCATGGTTCACTGCTCTGATTGCTGCTGCTATATGATGCCTACTGCATATGTATCTATAAAATGCATGTGTCTGTTGTATTTAACTGCCCCGCAGTCACTCGTTAGTATTTAGCATCAGCGCTAGTTTTGTAGCCTTTTACGCTAGCATGCTAATTGGAAAATTGTGCTGTTTGCTAAACTGGAAGTGTTATCCTCAATTGATTAAACCTGTTCAATTTTCACTGTGGATAAAAGTGAACGTATTTATTGACTTTTGTATATTTAAAGTGAAATTATACACTTCTGATTAAGAATTTGAGGTCAAAACTTTTGATTTATCTGTGAATTTGTCATTATTTGAATGTGTTTGGTTTGATCATCTTTAACAAAGAATTAGTGCAATTAAAGTCGGCCTTGTGTTATCCAGGCCAGGTTTTTTTTTTTCATGGTTGGAAACCCAATGGCGAGCTAAAGATGAGAAGAAACTTGGATGAACTGTTTACCAGCGTAGTAGGACTGGAGCCTCTGCTCACACACATACACTGTCCAGCCCAATTCCTTTTGCTCTATATTTCATGTTGGACTCTTCAGTTGGACTACGTCTGGACATTTTTTTTTTTCCTTTATTGATTTGTAACTGGTTGTAAATGTGTGTGAATTACAATCCATCAAATTGAAATTGTTTATGTTGCACCAGTTAAGAAATTCTGTTGATTTTTCTTAACAAAAGAACACAATAGTATAATCGATTTATCAAACCCTAATTTTCCTTGAATACATTATAGATATTATTTTCATGTCAATACATGCTACCATTATTTTTACTTGCATTTCATGTCTTCTGGTTAAATTCTGTGCATCGTTTTAATCATTCCCACGTGGTACTTCATCTTAGAGATCTTCTGAGTTTTAACTTGATTGTCAGCCTAGGCTATAGCAAAGCCATCCGCTAATGCTAATAACTTAATTATGTAGAATTTGCTACAGAAGGTGAATAATAAAATAGAGACTTCTGCTGACTAATAAGGTTTTTATGTCTTTGCAAGGAAAGGTCAGTCTGCACATGAGCAGTGATTGTGAGGAAAGACTCCAAGCTTCTGGCAAGATCCACCTTTATAGGGTTGGTACCAACTCTCAGGTGACCTCTACAGTGGGTCATCAAAAGGCCTATTGATTCAGTGGTGAACCCAGTGGTTTTAGACCTAGTCAGAACCTGGCAGGGTCACCTTTGTAGCTAGCACCTAACCCTATCATTTCCCCATATGTGTACATTTCCATACATGTGCTGTGAGAGGGTAGACACCTTGGTAGGTTCCCTAGAAAAACAACAATGGAGGTTTGGTGAGAAAGGAGATGAGACAAAGAAGCTAAAATTCCATTATAGATGTCAAACATTCACTTACACTTCTTACGCTTCATGCCAGTGCAGCTTCCGTAGTTCTCAACTTGACAAAAGGAGAATAAACAAAAAGATCTCATCCTTTTAGGACTGATATTATCACAGGACCACTGAAGATTTGGCGGTTTTGAATGTCTTCAAGGTCACTCATGACTTCTGCATTTATTCCAAATGACCAGTGCTCCACAAATCCTTCTAATAAAACTGACCTAGTATAAGACCCTCTGTATACAGAGTCTATGGCTGCTGGTTTAAAGAAAGAACACAAGGCCATTTTTAATGATTCGACTAGTAGGAGTTTCAGTTCTAATTTCCACTTGTATGGTCTATGCATGTTACAATGCAAACTCAGACAATAGAAATGAAAGAAGTGGACAAAGCTCGCTCCAACTTATTTCTCTGACATGATCATGTTTGGACAAAAAAGAGAACTAATCCTTTCAAAAATGACCTCCAGAATACTTATTGGAGGCCCAGAGGAAAATGTTATTGCTCAAATCTCGCTCTCATTTGAATCTCACTTTATTTTTGTTTTTTTCTGAAATGTTTCTCCTAGAAAAAAAACAACAAACCCCCCCCAAAAAACAAAGACCAATACTAGAGATAGTGGCGTAAAACATAGGCCCTTTATTAAAATGGCATCAGGCAATAGTGCTTTATAGTATGAATTAATTTTAAACAATTTTGATACAATCTGTAACCAGACGAGCGACCGTTAAGACTTGTATAGATGTTATGTGAAAAATTCCAAAGTATCGTTTTTCCTTGTATGACTGTCACTTTTGTTTTTAACCTTGATTCCAATAAAAAGAACATTGAAAAAAAAAAAAAGTATCTTTATGACTCGAACACCCATACACACCATCACCTCACACACACCACCTAAGTCCTGGAATTCTGTCAGTGCAACTAATGTCAGTCCTTTAATACTCAGAGCCCGAGGGCATCGAATGGGGAGGTGGACCGGTCTGAACTCTGAGGCCCTGGCAGACCAACATGCAAGCAACTCTTCAGTGGAGGATTTGTTTCTTTTAAATGTCTGAGCTTTTGCTGAGAAAACGAGGAGAAAAAAGATGACTTACAGAGAGAATCCTACTTTAATCTTGTCTTTCACTTTCTGTCCGTCAGCCTCACACTGCCAGTGCGGCCTGATGCTCACACCAGCCTCTTGTTAGCGCCTGTTGGATTTAAGATTGATTGACAGGCGGTTGGATGGACTGAGCTGTGAAGCTGTCCATTCTTTCAACGTGCATGATGACCAATAGCAGCTTAGTCTGTCTGTTACATGTCCAACAAAGCAGTGGAGCAGCAGGGAGAAAAGGGTTGGATTTCCAAAGTCACACCTAAGGATGTGTTGGAATGTTAATAAATTTAGCATTTCCACACGCGGGGGGATATACAGTACCTCAGAGTACAAGTTTAAAGGCGGTACATGTAGAAATTCCACATGAATAAAACATCACCACCTAGATCTGAATGTATTAGTGGGTCAGAAAGATTAGACTAAATAAACATATAAAATACCAAGGGCCAAATCCTCAAAGAATGGATTGTGTCTTACAGCAGAGTCTGAAAGTGTTTGCACCCACAACACATTCTTTTTCCAAGGACCTATTCACAAAGGACTTTTCTCTAAAGATATGCTGGCACAAACACAGACGTAAAGTTTTCTGCTGAAACGCAATCTGCCCTCGTTTTGCATCGAAATTTTCAGTGCATTTGGTTTTCCTCTGCATTTCACCACAATGATTAGTCAACAATGAAAACTTCAGTAACTGCAAAGGACCCTCATTCCTTTAATGACCAAAGACATTAGATATTTCCATAATCAAACAAACATAGAATAGAACAGAGTAGAATAGAATAGATCTTTATTGTCAGTTTGAGAGGAACAATGAAAATCAGTTTAGCAGCTCGAGCAGCAGCAAACATTTAAGATACAAATGTAATAATATATAAAATATAATATATATAATAATATAAAAAAATGAAAAATGGTGGCAATGTACAAAAACTACAATGTGAATATTGAATATACATGTACATTATAAATAATACTAAAATATACAAAAAGCTACCTACACTAGAGATAAAAGAAATATATATAACATAGAAGCATATATACAGGAAGTGCAGGATATAACAGATAATAAAACTGTACTTGAGTCTGTTTTAGTCACACACACACACACACACACACACAAATAAACAGTGCTGTCCATGGTGTTGTGACTGGACTCCTGAAACCTGTATATAAGCAATGATGTGAGTTTTTTTTTTTTTTCTCTCATGCCCACGGACTTAAAAATTTTCATTCCCCACAGAGTGACATACAGAGAGTAACACACTAATAACATACTTCACCACTAAAAAAATGACAACAGAGACCTATCCACCCCTCTGTGTGGAAAAACAGCAACTTTATATTTATGAGTGTTGGTGTATTTCAGAGCAGTTTTTACAGCGTACTGTCTCCACGACGACAACCAGTAGTGCACGCAAAATTCTCCTTTAAATAGGACGGTCTCCTGTTGTCATTTATACGCACAATCTTAGTTGATCACCCATGACACAGAAATCAATAGCACATGCAATTTTTAGTGCCAGTAAGCCCATTTATGCCTGTTATTTCTGATCTTAGTAAATCAGGCCCTCAGTGAGTATCTTTGACTCTGGTGTAAGGTTGCACAATAAATCATTTGAAGAAATTGCGATCTCAAGTCACAATTACACCTGATCTCATTTGTAAACACAATGATTCTTCAGTATTTTATTTCACCAGTTGCACCACTTACAAATTGTCCTATTTATCTCCGGGAATTTTTTCACAATCCGGGAGTTAGTGCCACAAATGCAGCACTGTCTACGGCAGTGCTTCTCAATTATTTTCTGTTACGCCCCCCCTAGCAAGAAGAAAACAATTTGCACCCCCGCCCCACCCCCCACTCTCTGCTGCGTCTACAATTATCATTTGTCTATAATATAGTTATAAGTACACCTCTGCATTACATTGTATCCTTATTAACAACAAAGAAAACAAAAAATAAAGAAATGTCTTATTGTCTCTCGAGAGTTGGTTTACTGCACTTTATATGAAAACACCATAGAGCTCATACTACCTGCGCACACTAGTTTTTTTGGTTTTGTAATTATTATCATACATTAATGAATGAAAATGAGTCCAATTGAACCTCACTAATGTGACCAGTTCATGAACCAAAGCACAGACTTGGCTTTAATAAACTTGGACTCAGTTATGACATTGAATTCCATTGCATTCAATAAATTTAACATTAGAACCAACAGGATCCAGTCCAGGTTTAGGCCTATGTTTAACACTTGTGTGTGATTCACTCAGTCA
>JAPSES010074943.1:0-10096 GCA_029822895.1 Maxillicosta whitleyi | reverse complement strand
GTTATCTGTACTTTCTACTCCTTACATTTTATAAATTGATACCGTTACTCGTTACATTATATTAACATCTTTTCATCTAAATAGCTGCATGAAGGATCTGGAGTTGGAATTGTCCAAACAAGGTCGGAGCTGTCACAGTTTAGTCTGAACCGTGGAGCAACAAACGCACCTTAGCAAAGATAATAACATCCTATAATAACTTTATACTTAGCTTTCTATTTGTTTGTTTTTTTTCCCACTGGGTCACTTTCTTTGACTCTTATACTTGTTTTTTTTATCTTCAACTTAGCCTTGGCATCCGTTGTCATCACCATTGGAGGCAGAATGACTCACTACTCCCCCTAGTGGCCAAACATTTTCACAGTGACCTGTTATAGCAGATCTGAGGTGGGCCGCACCAGTGAAATATTGACATAATAATATATAAATCATCAATGTCAACTCCAAACTTTTCTCTATATTTTAGAGAAACAAAGAATGAATGAAAGTTTACATCTACAAACAATGTGAATAACACAAACAAACTGAAAAATAAGTATAATTGTAACAATATTCAGCTTCAGTTTTATCATTTCCACATGTTCATTATAACGTACAGACACAGTGGATCTACGAAACATTTAATAACAGGAAGAATATTGTTGAAATTTCACTTACTTTTCTTAAGACATTTCAGGTTCTTGACATTTGTTCAGATTATTTAAATTTTTTTGTCAAATTATATTTTGTTTTAGTGTCAATATGTACAAATATTTGCATTTACAAAGAGAAAAAATTGGATTTGTGAGTATTTATAGGTTTTTATGTTAGTATTCAGATTGAATTGGTCTGAATGTGGAACCTGAACTAAAATAACTGTTAATATCTTAATATCTGTTTTAACATTTCACAAATTCATCCTAAGGGCCAGACTGGACCTTTTGGCGGGCCGGATTTGGCCCCCGGGCCGCATGTTTGACACCTGTGCTCTCGAGGATAATGCAGTTCAGAAGATGATTGAATGAATGTCCAAGTCAACAGCTGAAAGGTTTTTGTACCAGGCTGTGAACATGTTTATTTCAGTCTTTGTAGGATTTCCTGAACACATCATCCTGTTTTCTGAAGTCTCAGGTGTTCATAATGTTGACTGAACATTATGAGTACTAGATTTGTAGACAATATACAATAACCATAGCAACATGAGCTCAGCTTCATTGTTGACGACTATAGCGACAGAAGTAGGAGATACGCTGATGTCATTTTGTTCTTGTTCATTTAACTCGATGTCATAGCCTGAGATTCAGTAAAGAGTAATATCACACACTGTTAACTCGAACCATGTCACACAATGTAGCTGCTGATGGAACAGTTTGTAAAAGCCTTTGGACAAACAATCTATGGGTGACATGGATTTGAGTCTCTCATATCTGTCATTTGTTGAGCTTAATCGCAGGACAAGAGCATTAGGTTGCCTTTTTCATGCTTGTATTGCCAGTACATTGGGGAGATTTTTTTTTTTTTTCACAAAGTTTGAGTAAATTCGAGGAAATAAAAAATAGAAATAGCGGTCATAGTCATGTGGGATTTTTTTTGTGCCTAAAACCAAACCATTTTATCATTTTATTATCGCCATTTTATTTTATTTTATTTTCCCAAACCCTTTTCTTATCCTGAAAACATTTCTTTTGCACCTAAACCCACCGATCCTTAATTATGTCATATATGTATTAATGGTATTCTGTGCAAATTCAATGGAAATACTAAATATAATTAAGAAAGTAAGTGGGAATTGACATATGCTGTCGTTCAGGGATGAGGACATAAGGGATAATCAGTTCCTGTCGAGCTGCTCCAGGGACACACGGAGAGCTTACCTTTATTTTAAAAACATAGAAAAATGTCCACAACTACTATATACAAGTGCAGTAAAAACCCATGTAATATTATTTTTCTCCGCGCCCAGGGTCAGACTTTTCAAGAGTAATGTTCCCTTGTCTGCCCATATCGATATTGAGAGCTACAGAAAAACAGCCATTTTGCACCAACCTTGGGCATGGAGGGGAAAAAAACATCCATAACAGGGTGAAACAGATAGAAATTGATTTTATGTGCTATTATGATTGTTTGCCCCCTCACTGTGAAACTCTTGCTGCTGTCACAAACTCAGCTGGTGGCTGTAGATGGGAACAAGGCCGACAAACCACAACAGAAAAAGTTAATGGACAATTAGTTAAGTGCAATGAGTGTAGCTCTCAGGCAAACTCAACCTAACCTCTGTACGACATATCAAGCAAGTCAGTCATGCAATTAATTATGATCACCAAATATGACAGACATAAATAATTTAGTTTCCTCTGATTCCGCTCATAAGATGAATAAATTAAAGGTTCACTCTGTACGATTCAGGTGGATTTGGGAGGTTATATAAAGTTCATAATATTGACTTTACTTTTACTTTTATTGACTCTACTTTAGAATGGGATTTTTATATCTAAAGTGGAAGAAGCTCCTCGTGCACGGAGCATCCGACCCGGTCGTCTTTTCCTTTGTCCCCATTTTAGAGCAAGGTGAGCTCCATTATTGTCAACAACTTTGTCTGTGTGGGGAACAGGGTTAATCTCATTTATTTAAAAAGGCTAGAATAGATCAAACAAATGCTGACTATAATGAACACTGTGTTTGTGAAAAGCGTGCCTGGGTTATTTGGTTGTACTCAACAATTTCACCACAATAAGCTACTGAGAACATACAGAACATCCAGTCCATAGAACCTTTTGTGCTGCTGTAGCCAATCCCACCTTCCCTTTCATAAGGACCATCCCTTTTCAGCATCAGCTTTACTTCTTCATTTCTTCCTGCATGATTTAATATGACTTGAAGTGGTTGCCAAATGACATTACATCACATGGATGATTTTAAGTACTTTCATAGAGTCATATTGATTTTTTTGTTATAAATTCAGACTTCCTACATTTCAAAAAGTCAACATATATTTTGTATACCGGCCGTTTTTTCCCCGCTCGTGGGGGTTGACCGTAGTCTGGCGAGCGCCAGAGTAAATCACAAGTGAGATTTAGTCTGGAGACCACCCATTCATTTTCTCGTAGAGAGTTGTGGTTTCCGTAGCCGTTGATTGGGCGGTACAAATATCTATCACTCTTCAGGGAGAACCCATGGTGCTTTGCACGCGATGACGTGTGTAGCGTGTTAACGACTAACGCTAAACGCTGTGGTGAACTTACGTTCTAAACTATTTATATATAACGCTGTTCAGAGCTTCTTCGAAAGATAGCTTTGCATCTGCTGCCGCCATGATGGATTCGCGAAAGAAAACTACTAACTTCCATTTGTCGAATAGTACGCATCATCGTCTTTCATCCCTCCTCGTTCTATGATTGGACCCCAGATCGACGCGAGGATTTCAGCCATGGTCTCCAGGCTGTCGAGCAGTTCAAAAAGAACGCGCAAGGCATCATGGGTACTCCCAGACTAGGTTGACTGAGCAACAACACAGGTTTTTACGTTGGATGCCCTTCCTGACACAACCCTCTGTATTTATCTGGGCTTGGGACCGGCACAATGAGACACTGCCCCCTTGTGGCTACAGGTGTAGAGATGTTTAGCATAAAGGACCTTTCTCAGCCGCTCACACTTCCTACATTTCAAATGTCTTGCCAATGATAAACAGTTCATTTAGTCAATTTCCTTGTTTGTACATCTACATTTTTGCATCTATCACCAGGCACCACTAAATATCACACACTGAACCTTTAAAAGTAGTGTCTATTGGTTTTATTTGTGTAAAATCCACCAGCATTGTCACAAAAATGCATAAAATATTTAGAACAATACACTTCCTGGCAAAATGAGGCACTTAATATTCTGTTGGACAGATACCTTCACAGCATCATTACATATACCACACAATGCTAATGTAATATCACAACAAATGTTGTCACATTCATTTATGTCTTGAGGAGATCCAAAAGATTTTCAATGGGGTCAAAGCTGCGTAATACTTTAGTCAGCAGCTTTTCATCAAATCTGTAAAACCCAAGTCATAGCATAAGTATCACAAATCCGTGAGTGTTGCCATGATTACACACCTGAATGTCTTCAATTATGGTGAAAAATTTCTAAGTGTACTCCGTCATAAAAAATTCATGTGTTTACAAACAGGGTCAGTAGGTCACTTGGGTGTTTTTGTTTTTTTTTTCAAAATTTGTTTTAATGTGCATTGTAGGAAGTGGAGGTCCACACAACCACAGTAGGAACAAACATGTTGACCAGAGCCATTGATATAAAACAGTTGCAACACTTTCCTAAACTCCCATTGTGAAAAGAAAAAAAAAATGGCGGACAAAATATGGACCTACTTCCAGATTATGGAGGGGCAATTTGTTCCTACACTACACTACTCTATTGCAGCTGATCTAGTAATTCCAGCGCTAAGTTAATAGGATATTGCCATCTTTCAAATTTTCAAGTCTATTTCCTGCATTAGCAAACATTTATACTGTAAATTCTGTTTCTTTGGTATGTGTAAGCATTTGTATAAATTTCTATCTTAAACAACTGTCACTTTAGAGCTGTAGCCCTATGGTTACAGCTTGACTTGACAAGCTGTTGAGATTTAACCACAAAATTATTATTACACCATTATACCATCAATTATGGAGTTTTTAAGATAAGTTTGTACTAATTTTGTTATCATTAATTTTTATTTTGGTTGTTTTGCTGAACGTGGTGGTGTTTGGTCAAGTGAGTCAGCTGATGTAATGTGCTAATTAGGAGGATTTATAATTTAGAGCTGCCAATAAAAGTTCATTAAAGTTGCACTTAGTGTCATTAAAAACATATTTGTCAGAATAATATGTATATTTGGAGAGAAATTAGTTGGTTTCTGGTCACTTTCATATTAAAGAGGGAAGCACTGGTCATTAGAGAATGAATTGTGGACAAATTATGATTAACTTAACACATTTATTCAGTGCACAGAATACATGTACTCAGAAATTGAAAGTGTCATTAAATAAATTAATTAAATATTGGGATTGTCCACCTCTGGCTTCCACAAAAGCAATGCAGCAACGGCGCATGGAGCTGACAAATTCTGTCCCGAGGGATCCAGTCCACTCTAATCTGGCATTTAAATGGCTGATTGTACAGTGACCAACTTCACCATGGCTGAGACCTGCATGTAACATGGCATAAGTCTTATCATTTTAAGCTGGCAAAAACATTTTTGCATTTTCTTTGCTGCCTTTATGTAAGTATTGACCACACCTAAAGTTACCAGTCAAGCTTGACTCTGTACAAGAGATTCGAATCAATGCCTGACATTAAGGGATTAGTCCAAACATCAATGTTGTGTGTGTCAGGAATGAAAAGAATACAGCTGTTAACGGTGTTACTCATCTCACAAGCAACATGCACCTGATCAAATCCTTTTCTAGAAATAACACCGCATATTTGGACCGTGTGTTTTTAATGGTGATAAATATATTATTCATGAGTAAAAGGAGGAGAAACTTCTGTAACTTTGCATCTGTAAAGTCCACCTCATCCTATAATAATTGAGTTTTGCGTTTGCTAATGTTTAAATTTTGTCAATTTTAGCGTTCGTGCTAATGCTAACATGCCAAGTTAGCTGCTACGCTATCTCCTGCTTAACGCCTTATTGTGTGTAGGTGCAGTGCAGTTTTCATACAAGTAACCACTGTTTTCTGCTTGTACGTCAATCCTATAATAGTAAAACTTAAAAATGGTAAATTGTCTACCTCCTTACGAGTACAGTACAATAACGAATAATGAATTAATGAACTTGTAGTTAGCACCACTCATATAAGTAGCCTGTCTAAGCTAACACAAACATTTACCTCCAAAATTAAAAGTAATAAATACAGTCCTTTCGGTGGTCAACCCGCTACTCAAAAGTCTAACGTGCACAACAATACATACTGTAGTGACACAATGGTTGTGTATGGTATATTTTGAGGTTTATCATGCTCCCTACTAGTTGTCCCATAGAACAGGGTGTGATTTTTTGATAAACGAGAGGGGGGTGGGTGTTCTTTTTTGTTTTAAATCATGAAAAAACCCCAAAAACAACCACCAGACCTAATTCTATTTTTAAATTAATGCGACCTTTTGACATATCCAACAGTTGAACATTTATCTTAAATGCAAACTAAAACTACACGAAACATCAAACCACACCTGCAATGTGGGAGATGGACTCATTAAGTTTCAGGACCATGGATAAGGGCCGATCAAACCAACGAGGTAGAGGATTTATGGTAAACTGGCAACTTAATCAGACTGTAAAATGGAACCTAAATACATGCAGCATGTACACTGGTGTTTGCAGTAGTTTTATTTATCTATTTTTTGTTTTTTTTTTTGTTTTTTGACTTGTCCATCTTGTCCAGCATCATAACAGTAGAATTCTGGCTACCTTTGGTGCTAAACAAATTTGCTCTCCCAAGGGAAACTTCTTAGTGTATCTGATATTTTACTATTTTACTGTCTTTCATTGTGTTTTGTTGAACCACGTTTTGATGCTGGACCTGACATGAAGAAACGGGGGGGTGGGGGTGGGGGGGTGTTAACAGTGTCACCAATAACAACCATAGTGGTAAACTGGACAAAGAAAAAAATTACAATGAAACAAAATAAGAAAGACCTGTTGAACCTGCTGTGACAGAGTGAAGAGTAAAGCAGAGGACAAGGCAAAGGCATCAGGATGACCATAGACATGCAACTACAACCATATTCCCTCCAAGGATCAGGGGCCACCAAAGAGGGCCCTGAGGCCCAGCCAACCAGCACCAACCGGCACCACACCTGCCCCGAAGACAACCGAGAAAGGTCCCAGATGGAGGCCCCACAATAGTGTCTGCAGTTGTAAGTCCGGTTACGGCATGTCAAAGAAATGTCACTCTCAAACACAAAGAAAGAAACACTGATGTGTACGTATGCAAAAAGAGACAGATAAGGTATACAATGTATTTATGTGCATGGGGATATTTGCAAATTCTGAGTGCCGACAGTTCGGTTCAGGTGAAAGTGAAGGCTGTCACAGAGTTGGGTGCACTGTGCACGTACTGTGAGCAGCGTGGACCCAAGTGCCCCCGACTATACGTGGAAGAAAACTCAGTCCCAACCTGCCTGTTATTTCAATTGGTTTTTAATAATTGACAGCGTTGTCCCCCCGAGGATGAAATTCATTCAGCAGAAGTAAGGATGTAAAAACCAGAAGAGGGGGTTGATCCTCCCCATTTCCTCCAACAAATTGCATCCTGCCATAGAATAACATGAGAGCGCTTAGTTTGTTTGGAACAATTCAGGCTTACATGAACCATGTGATCACCAGAGCGGTGACATCAAAGCGTGTCGTAACTCTCTTTATGGGGCTCTGATATCGACCAAGCCAAAGCGGGTGCATGGAACTCTGCGTCCCACAGTGCACGTCACAACAAATTTCGAAAAATGCCCAAGTGACCCACCGGTTCTGTAAACACATGGAGTGTTTCTGGTGGAGTACACTTCAAAATTGTTCACCGTGAGGGAAGAGATTCAGGTGTGTAATCACGTAAACACTCACGAATTCCTGATACTTAGGCTATCTCTTGGGTTTTACAGATTTGATGAAAAGTTGGTGACAAAGTCATATGCAGCTTTAAGGTCTGGGCTACTCGCTATGAGCTGAACAGACTCATATAGTGACTGCCAAACACTGACTTTTGTATCCTGCTGTAGTGTAAATTATAGCTTAGAGTAATGCCTTATGAATTATAGTGTAGATCCAAAGAGATGTGTGGTAGATGTGGGTTATTTTATAGTCTGGCAAGGCAGATTATTGACAGCCAGGGCACACAGGGACCTACACCTTGCTAGGTCTGTGTTTGAAAGAGAGATACTGTGACAGGGAGAGGGAGGGAGAGTGTGGAAGATGGACTAGTAATCACAGTCTAGGCCATACAATATGTACCATAAAAATGGACACGGTGACAGCTCCCCTAAAGTGAAACTAACACATCTTTGTCTGGTAGCTGACTATAGTATACATCTCCATTTTAGTCAGTTGAATTGAGGTCGAGGTAAAAACGTATCCTTTTCCTAAAGGTGATTTTGGACTTTTTGAGCAACTTTCACAAGACTGTTTTGGGTTCAAGTCAAGTCATCATCTCTCTTTTTGGTTTGTTTTAATTTTTGGAAGATTATTTTATTGTATAGAATGACTGTTTTACATCTGGATTGATCAACTTCTATCATGAATGTGTCCTAATTGCTATGTATTGTTTGTACTAAGATGGGTAAAATGCAGAGACTGAATTTCCCTTAGGGGATAATAAACAGAGTTACCTTTTAACCTTTAACCTTTTCACCTTAATCCATATTTTGCTGTTGTGGCTCGTGTATTTATAGTAACATCACTTTAGTGGGAAGAAGCAGGATTGCATCATCCATATTCATATACATTTTTTTTGCTGGAAAGGAAAAAAATCTGTTTGGCGCTAGAAAACAGACCTGCATCAAAGAACCACTATTGAAACAAAAACATCAACACACTAACAAACTCTGTTCTCCTGAGAGACTTTTTTTTTTTTTTTTAGACTATTTGTTAGACCACGATCAAGTGAATAACCTATAATCCTCTCAAACAAAAAGTCAGTGCTAAGGTTAGTGTTTGGTTTGTCTATCCAGTGCATTTTTCATTGGTTGTTTGTGAAAGGTGAAAGAGTATTTCCATGCTCCTGTGATGAGCAATGAAGTAAAGTCACATTGTAAAATCACATATTTAATCCAATTCCCTGTCTGAAAACATCTACGAGCAGTCAAAACTTCTGGTCATAGAGTAGATTTTATTCGGTCTGCGAACAGAGGGAAGTAGATAGTACAGTATTCATGTCTTAGATGCTTCATTGCGGAGCTAATGTAGAAATGACAGAATCCAAGGACGATAATGTGCTGTCTCTGTAGAAATATCTCAGTCTAAGGTAGCAAAATTCCTATTTCTGCAATTAGATCCTCTGAAATCTCCTTAAATATTGCACACTGGAGACTTAGACTACTTACTCTTAGCTACTTTAAAGCTTTATGCTTGGATTAAAATATATGAACCCTTGCTCCTTCAACAACACGCTAATACGTTATTACTATTAACTGGGCAGTACTGTGCAACTAAACCGGCGAAGTTACTCTACAACAAACCCAAACTTAAGAAGCTTCATTTTTTGCCTTCAAACTAAGTACAAAAAGAACCTTTTTTGGCATCTATTCACTAGCAGTTTAAGTGCTGTACTCAAGAAAACTGCTAGAATTCATCTCTTGTTTCAATGGCTCACATGGAGGTGTGCATTTAAAAACAGCTCCTGTAGCAAAATACTTTACAAAGAAGCTATCATAAGATGTCAAGTGTGTCAAGAATGTGGGGTGGAAAATAATACTCTTATGTTTTGTCCTTGTATATTTTAACTGAATAAAAGAATTTTCAACAACTTCAGGTATCAAGACTTGACATTATTTTTCTTTACATCGCAGCTCTTATTACTTATGACAAGCACAATTGGCAGACTGGAGCACTCACCTGCTGCGATCACTCAGCAGTCATTAGCAGCTGTGGTTTATATTAGACACTTATGGAGTGATTGCCTTAGTGTTTGTGGCAGTTCAATTAATGGAAATTTGCATTTTTACCTACACCCAAAACATAGATGAGACTGACATGCATTTAAATGTCTTTACGATGACAGTGTGTTGCCAAACTTAATAGAAGGCTAATATCTTTAGTTATTTCAGTTAAAAAATGTTTTAGACATCAAAAAGCAAAATACATGACTTATACATTACACTATGTTTTTCTTCTCCCTGTACAGAATTGTGTATAATGTCACTACATATATACATTTGTTTCACCCGTTCTTTATACCTGGTTTCCATGGTCAGGGTTTAAAGATCAGATCATAATCAGTACATGAAGCGTACAGAGCCACCAAGTGATTATTATTATTTTGAAGTGAGAAATTTACACTGACATCACTATCTTGACTTTCTGTATCCAAAGGCAACTAGAATGGCACTCAGTAGAGCGCAGACCTCCGCCACGTGCACC
>JAPSES010074942.1:0-10099 GCA_029822895.1 Maxillicosta whitleyi | reverse complement strand
GGCCGATAGCGGTGCACAGCCGTCTAAGTCACGGTTCCACTTTAACACAAACATAAAATGCAAGATTTCAGTAGAAAAAACACAGGATTTTGCTATAAAACATTAAAACAAGAATAGATAAGACAAGATAGATGATAAACATTTGCATCAACAACATGTCCTAAGTCTAACAATATAACCCTGATCCTGGGTTGCTACAGTATCACGGAATAATCGTGAATAATCGTTACTGGATCTGTAGATTAGTTGACTACTAATCATTAGTTTCAGCCCTAGACTTGATGTCAAACCAGTTTGAAATGTTTTTCACCGGCCAAGCTCTACTCTATTCTGCGTTAGAACGTTAGACCATGATCATTTCAGAGGTACTGTGAGTGCTGCCAAGTTGCTTGATTGAACCTTTAACTTTAATTAGACTTTAGAGAAAGCTTTGTCCACTCAATGTAATGTTATAAGGGTTTTTTGATTGATATGGTAATCATTGTTATGGAATTGAAAAAGAGGATTTTAATCAATGCTCACGATTGCTTCCATTTGTCTAGAGGAGCTCTTTTACTTAGGAGGCAGGGACAGAGCCAAGTTTGAGATAGAGAGAGTGATTGTATTATGCAGTTTGTTTCTATTATTTTTATTTTCTAGGATTAGTGATAATCCTATATTCTTGTTGAGTAATTCAATGGTCATTGGTATGGTTCTCTTGTAGTTTACAAATGTCAAGACCTTTTGCAAGGAAAAATTAAGATTCTCCTGTATTACTATCTGACTTATATTGTCTCAGAGAAGATGTTCCTCACTTTCAAGAAATAAAATATGGACCAAAACAGTAAAAGTCTGGAATATATAACCAATTTATTTAGAAACCAGTAGTCCTCCAATCATTTTCCTTGTATAATAAACTGGCATGCAGCAATCTAGGGTTTTCCCTGTTCTTATTCATCTAGTTTATTTGTCATTAATGTCATTTCTATGTAAACTATCTATCTTTTCTAATTCCATATTGGATATAAAATATCTCTGCTTATTTTTTTTCTGACTCATCCTATCATTGCTGTGAAGTTTGGTGATAGAGTGGAGAACCAATCCAGCTGTAAAAACGACACTTTCACCATCCCAGATGAGAGGCTTTTGTCACAGCCTGCATCATTTCTTGATAACTAGACCTTTCAACCCCCGCAATTCCATTGTTTAACTGAGCCAACCTGGAAATTAATTACATCTACAGTCCTAAGAACTTGGGAATTAAATTCTCACGCTCATTTCCTGCACGTGTTAAGAGACAAAACGTCAGGAAATTGCACCTATGAACTACTGACCTGGAATAGATTTGGACTAAATTGATTTTGCCGAAGTGGTGAGAGTGGTCCATGTTATCTTTTGGTGTGTTGTGCTGGAAGGCAGTAAGTATTGATTGTAAGACCCTCATTATATTCACTGTATAATTAATTTGGTTCAGAGGAGAACAGAGAAGACAGATAAGAACACCATAATAGTACTTTCCTCTCCCAGCGGTACATCTAACAACCCCAAAGTCGAATTTCATGAAGGATGAGTTAGCCATTACCAAGAAACACTGCTGATATTTGATCTCAACAGCCAAACACATCACACCTCAGTGCTCCTTTAGATACTCTGTTCCCAAACCCATGGACATTTTGTGGTTCCACATTATTTCATTGCTTCAGCAGAAAAACTCACCTGTAGAATTGATCTAAAGGTGTATTAGATTAAAACTGCTCACTCCATCTTTAAATTAAACCTTTTATGTGCCTTACAAATCACAATTATTATATTATAATATATGTTACCCATACAATCGGAGTAAAATATTTTTTACCTCTTCTTACGACGATGTGATTTTGTTGTAACCGGGACACAGTTCGCAGTCATTGCACCAGGTCAAGGTGATTACAGAGGTGTATGAATGGGAATAAAAAGAGGAATGTGAAAACTAAATTATTCCAAATTTATGCGCAATTATTTTGCACATTCACGATAATCATCTCTATTCATCCGTATAATAGCAGCTGGATGAAACTAACAGAAAAGTACCATCTTATGGCTGCAAGTTCTGAGTGGTTCTCATGTCATCTTCTCATTACACCTCCTTCACTTCATATTAGTAGTAGGCATCCGTCAGTCTCGGGAGACTACTTCACATTATTGAATTACTTTAGGCACTTGTTACTATCAGTAATTTTTGACATGGCAATAATATGCATAATATATAGTAATGTATTTAAATGATTAATATCAGATCTTTGTTAAATGCAAAATGGAAAAATCAAGCAGAATTCAGTTTATATCTGTGTCCTAGTTACCTTCATTTATCATCACCATCATATCATTCAACCACTGTATGTATAAAAATCTGTATTAGACTCTTAATATACAAAATAGAAACAGCATATGAAGCTCTATATGAGAACCAAAATAAAGCAAATTCATGTTCACCGCTGACCCTTATTGATCAGTTTACACTGTATTTTGTATTTACTGTGAAATGCAATTCAGCAGCATTCAACTCACTGTTTTATTTATTGGCTATTAACATAATTGAACCTGATTTGTGTTCACTCTTCTCAATAGCTGTGTATCTTTTTTTTGGTCTGAATTCACTGATACACCAGGGAAAAGATGTGTTATGCACACCGAGCCACAGAAACATTGATCGCTGTTGATGAGAACTGATAAACACACACGCTGACAAACTACTCTCAGCTATTTAGGATGAATCATGAGGTCGTAAGTCATTAAGATTCACAGAACAGCTTGTTTGGCTTGTGGAGTGGTGGGTCTGTGAGTTATGGGTCATGGTTTCATGTTGGGTATCGATCACTCTGACCAACAGCTCACAGGAGACATTAGGGGCTGGAAGGGGTCGAGTCGTGGCAGTGTGAGATGTCTGTGTGTGGGGGCTGTCATTGATTTACTGTCATTAATGTACATGTGACTTGCCAACATGTTGGCAAGCACAGCTCCATACTGGCTGGTACACTATACACTCAGCTATGGATATACAGTGATCTCTATTGCCTGAGGATGTCCTGCCTTAAATCTTGTTAAAAATAAATATGAATAGAATTTTAATTTCTTATTCACTGGTTGTCAGGGTGTTGCAGTTAGAAAGAATTCTCCATGTGAATTACTGGCAATGAGAATGTTCTTGATAATAACAAATATTAGGGTCCTAAGAAAATATGGGTTCTGCAATATATCGCAATATTTTATTTCATGATACTGTATCGATATTTTTAGGTATTTATTCAAATGCGGATATGGTGACAATTTTTGCTATTCTTTAATGTATATATTTTCTTTATTATTATTTAACACAGTTTTATTAATTAATGGCTATTTGAAGCATCCTAAATGCACTTTTTACTGTCTGAGAGGAAGATGTTAGTTCATTTGTTGGAATTGCACAAAAATAATGTTATGGTGTTAGTTATGAACTAATAGAATATGAACATTTGAGCAGGATATAAAACTCTAACTGTAAAACAACAAACAAAAAATGGCATTTGTAATGGTATCATGATATATCGTGATACATTGTATCATGATCCTAGTATGGTGATTTGTATGGTGTTGCCAGATTCTTTCCACTACAAACTATTACAATAATTTTCACTTAACCAAGTTTTGCTTACCGGTAAAGATAACTAGCATTCATGTACCAAAAAAAATCCCTGTGTATAGATATGACATGTTGTTGTTATGTTCGGCTTAGCTTCCAAAAGCATCAAATATGCAGGTTCTATCTTGGAAAATTAATATCATATTGACAATAAATGTATCTTGTATGCCGCAGCAAACTACATAATATCTATATTATCACTATTAAACATTAACAGTAATACAGTACGGCAACCGGAATAATAATCCAAACAACACGGTTGCTGTTTCACACAACAAACAACAATACAGTGCAAATACTAATGTATATACCGTATATTATATGTGCATATTCACTGGAGACTTGTTATACATAATATAATATACTGCTTTCCACTGCTATTTCCCAGAAATGAAGGCCGACATATTCTACGTTATTTTGCAATACACCCCACCATGTACATGCTGACAAAGTTGGAAAAATGTGTACTCAGCAGGTACTTACAATATGCGTTATGAGCCAGACTGTGGCATTCATAAATAAATCAAGAGTAATAACCATAAAACAACAGAACTTTCATCACACTATCGTTGTTGCACATCTGCTTCATATTTCAGACTTTTAGGCTCATCAAGTATACAAACAGTTATTAGCAGTACATAATGTATGAAATGGACCATTAGTGTAAGTAGACAGCAATTTATACGCTGTTTTATTTTGGAAACAGCATCACATCATCATTTTTTTATTTTATTTTTTGCTCTGATTTATTGTTGGGGTCAGCCATAGTGGTGATCTCCACTCATTTGTAAGTGTTCAGGTTTGTATTATTTGGTAACACTGTTTGTGACAGATGTAGCAGAGAAACATGAGGTGAATGCATGCACAAGCAGGGGCCGTGCACATCACTTTGCTCCATTACTATGACAGTAGTGAAATTACAAAACTACCAACCAAGCAAACTCTGTGCAAATGCATCCCATCAGTGATGCAACACAAACCACTAATGGAGTCTACTTCAGGTCAGTTCAAAGCAAAGAGTATTGAAAGCCATGAATTGAGATGCTTTCATCTTATACCTCAAGTGTCAGCCTTGAAAACATTAAGGCCCTGGAAAAATGGAAGGGATGCTGTCTTCTAAATAACACTTATAGAAATGGATCTGTGAGCACTTGCCTTTCTGGGCATGCGCAGATAATAATAAGAAAATAAAGTATTCATTACTTATGTCGGCCATCTTATACAATTACACCCCCATATCTTGTCTGGTTTTGGTGTCTGCCTGGTTCTGCGTGCCAGTAAAAGGCGCCTTCCTCCACCTTCATTCGACTGCCTGTTTGGCTGCAGTCTACTGTGCACCCAGTGACCTCGCACTTAGACTATGAGAAAGACAGTCAGTGGTCTGACAGTGTGTAGGCTCAGATGTACTCACTCTGTTTGTGATCCTAGTTGGATAGCATGTGAACAAACTTACTGTGACTCTGCAGATTTTCAGACGTGCGGTGCGGAGTGTGCTTGTTCATGCAACATTTTGTTTGTATATTCGTGTTTGTGTATGGCGTGTGATGCTTGGTGTAGCTCCTGTCAAGCAGTGAGGAGGTGGCACTGTTCTGTGGAATAAGATCAGTCAGCGCGCAGGCAGGACTGGCTATCTGGACACATGATAAGAACCCTAGCCGAGACATCAGTCACTTTTATTTTTTCAGTCTCTCACTGTTATCAGATGTCTCTTTCTGCTGTTTATCTACATATTATTCAACAATTATACACTGTATTTAACCATCTCACATTTTGTCCCCTTTCTCTTGTCTCTCTTTCTCCATCTGTCCATGCATTTCCTTTCCTCTGTATCTGTCTATCTATCTCTTCCCTTTCTGTTCTCCTCTCCTCTCCTCTTTTCCCGTTGCAGTTTGCTGTTTTGTGGTCCACAAGCGATGCCATGAATTGGTCACGTTCTGCTGCCCAGGGGCAGACAAGGGGCCTGACACAGATGTAAGTAACCAAAGCCCGGCTGTTGCCTTTCACTTGCTTGTTGCTGAGGAGAAATCCTCCCTGTCATTACACTGAGGTGCATTCACCGTCTGACGGACAAACACTTCAGTCATTCAGATCTGCTTCTATTGAATTTATTATTTTTTTTAATGAACAAGCACTCTTTGTATTCATTTATTTATTTGGCTGTTTATTTGATGAGGACAGTGCATATTAATGAACACTCAGTACAAATAAAAACATTATTTTGTGTAAATATGCTGAATTTAGCTGGGAGCTGTTTTCCATCTGTAGTCCTCAACATAAAAACCGACCAAACATACAAACAAGACAATACAGTCTACACGACATATTACTATATAAAAGTGTACATCATACAATATATTATTTACACAATAAATACTAGGGATGCACCGATTGGGTATCAGTCTGATGGTAAGCATGTGTACTTGTACTCATACTCGTACAAATACTCCAATATAATCACACGATACCACTTACAGAAGCGTAATATTCACAGGTAAGTGTAGCAGGTACGCAGCAGAGGAGTAATGTCTGCAGTGTGGAGGTTTAACTAAATAAGTGACAGTGCAAAAGTAATGATGACTGGAAGTAACGTTAAAGACACAGACAGATATGGATGGAGCGTTCTGTCCATCCTGTGCGTACAAAATTCTGTCCAATACCACCGGTGGACAATACCATCGGGAAATGTGGAGGTAGAGACTGTGTGAGTTAGTGAAAAACTACTGACATATTTATGCCAACTACCCAAGGCTGAGCTGCTTTACATCCTACTTATAATACTTTGGAGGTAAGGAGCGGTGCGGACCACCGCCTGCAGAAGTGAAAATGAAAGTTAACACTCATTTGTCCTTTCTCTACCTCCTGAAGCTTCATTTTTAAACCGTAACCAGTGGAAACGCTGCAACATTAGTATCCACTTTAGTGTTACCTCTGGTGTCTCCATGTTATTACCGACTTTCTTCTGTATGTTTGGTCAGTATGGGTAATTAAGAGTGGCGCCCCCTGGTGGATTGACTGACAAACGTTCATTCCAACACATTAAATGTCAATATCAGCACTTTGTTACTGTCACACTAATCACAATGACAATAAAGGACATTTTCAAAAGTAACTACGTACTCGTACTTCTACTCGGATCGGTGCATCCCTAATAAATACAATATAAATACAACATAAAACTGCCAAGAAGAATAACTACTGACATGGAAATTATATGATGAGCAGACATCACATGTGTTCACAGGTTTGTTAAGGTTTTAACCAGTTATAATGCTACAGTATATCCTCCTTGTGTCACGGCTCACTGTATTACAGCTGAAATTACGACAGCTGTAATATTTTCTAAGCAGCTACAGCTATAAAGTAATGAACAATGCTAACTGGACAAAATACACACATCCTGAACACAGCAACTGACATAAACACAATGTAGATTTAGTGACCTGTGGCCATGACAGTGACCTCATCCCTGTGCAGTTTATAAGTCCATAATAATTTCAGTTCATCCAATAAGACTGAGTTCAGACAAATGCATATTAGGGGAATATGATGCTGTTAGCTGTGATCTGACTTAAAGGCAGAGTGGTAGCCAAAAACAACACAACTACATCTGTCTCTGCCTGGCTGAGGAACACTCACAGAACAGCTTTATGTCGGCAACTGTCTGAAATAATCTCTAAAAAAAACACAAAGAAAGAGAAACAACATTATGATGAATGATGCTTTGCCAAAACTCCAATTTATTAAATGCACTGCAGTAGTCTTGCATAGTACAGACAATTTTCAAAGTGAAAATCTAGTTAAAACACGTCATATTCTTAATTTTGCAGGTTACTTTACCTTACATATGTAGCAAATGTGGGCATGTCATTAATCTGTGTTTATATCACAAAAAACTTTAAATAAATGTAAAGTAATTTAAAGATTTCATAGAATTTCAGACAGCTCAGATACTATACAAAACAAAACACTAATTACTACCGGGAAATATTCAAAAACTATTCACAGAAAGGGAAAGGGGTTAATTAAGCAGGTTAATTAGGAGGACAACATAATTTAAAAACTTTTAATGTTAGAATGACAGTTCGTGCAGTAAAAGTATGGAACGGATTGAAGGTAGAGCTAAAAAAAAAAAAAAGCCCAACATCATCCAATTTAAAAAAGAGGTTTACAGAGATGGTCCATACACAGTGTAAAATTAAAGGAGGAGTTTGAGTATGAACACATAGGTACATAGGTTGTTTTTGTTTTCTGTTTGTTTTTTGTGTGTGTCAATTTGTGTATGTTTTGTTTGTTTTGCTGTTGTTGTTCACTTTGTCTTATTGTTGTCATTTTGTGTTGCCTTCAAGGATGTATGTATGTATGTATTTATTCATTTATTTTACTTTTCTGGTATATCAATATAATTGTGTATGTATATATATATATATATATATATATATGTATGTGGAGAGGATATGTGAGGTTAACTGATCTTTTTTTCATATATTATGTTGATGGGAAGCGAAACGATAGACTGTTGTGTGGTGAAGGGGTGGGATTAAATAAATTATACTTCCTCCCACTCCTTTTTGAATATGCAAATGAAGTCGTACTCTTTTCATGTATATGTACAGGTTTTTGTTTGTTTTTATTTTCTCATAATCTGTTTCATATATAAGGACTAAGTAGGATTATTTTGCTTTGTTGCATGTTTGAACTAAACTAAAGTAAATTAAAACTAAACAAATAATCCAGTACAGTTACTGTTGGTGCAAATGTAAGTACAGCACCTTAAAAGGGTTATATGTAATATTTCTCTTTAAAATATTTTCTAAAATTATCAGAAACTTCTAATACTAAGATGCAGATGTATTGGGTTGTAAAGATATGAACAGAATCTGTTTACAGACAAATATCAACCGTGCTTCATATTTTTATCATGGAAAAGTTATATTGCGATATATATTGTTATTGTTTTATCTCCCAGCCCAACATATAACCCTTTAAATGGTCATGTTTTTAAGACTTTTCAACTTGAACAGTAAATGATGGTTCACCTGGTAGAGTGTGTCCCACATATGCCGTGGCCTTATGTCATTCACCTGGGTTTGGGGATCGAAAGTACTCCAAGTTACAATATTTCAATGCAATAATCAATTTAAATATCTATGTTACGACCCATTTTGATATTCAACAGTAGTAAAAAAAAAAAAATACCTTAAGCATCATTCTTTTATCCTGAAAATTTTCCTAAATTTTGTCAAAATACACAAAAATGAAAATATTTTAAAATACTTTTTTACAGGTGCTACAGATTTTTGGACACTGAGGCTGGTTCAGATCAATTTTATATGTAAATCATGATGGTTTTTATGTTTTTAAGTGTTATGTAAAACAGGACATGATACTGTGTGATAGTAGATGTTTTTCTACAAAAACGAGTTTGTAAATATATTTTTAAAAAAAATGCTCTTCCTGCTCTGAAACATTATATATTTCATATTTTTATTAATGTGGGATAGTCTATTTAGACATTCTAAATAAATCTGTATTTCAACATTTGGTATAGACACTTACTATGTGGGAATTCTTGGTTTGGGATAAAATTTGACCTGAAACAAACTGTGAAGGTTTAATAACTGAACAGTTTGTAAAGGGTTAAACAGGATAACAATCAATCTATAACCTGTTGCTTTTCAGAAGAAGTGTTCCCCACGCTGCAAACATCAAATGCATAAAATCAACTATCACTAACCAGCCCATTGAAATGTTTTGAGTGTTGATAAATACCAGCTCTTGTATGACACCTTCAATAAGGTCTCCTATTGGCCTCTTCATCGGCTGCTGGCATCAACTATGTGCCATCAGCTGTAGCTTCTCTGTTCTCTAAGTGTGAAACTTCATTTACATGCCTTCTTGCCTGCTGGTCATGCATAACCTCTCAGCATTACAGAAGACCAGGCTGGCCTCTGTAACTGGAGATATGTCATTCAAGATCATCAACCCACACTCTTTAAATAGAGCACGCCACAGATGACACACAAGCCGTAACAGCAGAAAATAGTCTTAGGAGGGGGATTCTTGGTCACTGGTGGACACTAGAGTTCAGAGGACTGAAGGAACACCAGGTTCATTGTTACCAGAACAGTTGACTTTGAATGACATTTGGCTGAATTGTTTGGCTTTCACCATGGTTTCTGACAGCTGTTGTTGCTGGAATGTTAATTTATTTCCACTTGTTTGAGCACTACAAACTGGTCTTTGAAATACTGCAAAGTTGTTTCTTTTTGTCCACATTTTTGCTGTAGTAAAACAGATCTCAGACTTATACTCTACTCTACTCGACTCTACACGGCTCTTTCGCTTTTCCATTACGAAAAAGGACCCTGGAACCTGGGACCCGATGCTAGTTTTTTAGTACCGCCTCAGTCGAGGTTCCAAAATCCTGGAGCGGATACCAAAACGTGACGTCACAACACTGCA
>JAPSES010074941.1:0-21340 GCA_029822895.1 Maxillicosta whitleyi | reverse complement strand
CTCCTAAAATCCAAGAACTCTGCAGCCGACTTGAACACAGACATAGCAGATGCGTAAAGTTCTGCAACACTTATTTACTTATTTATGTGACAACACATCATGAAAGTACTACAGTGTCAACAAGGGTCTGATACTGCCATAGGTTCCTGGAACTTTGTTTTTTATCAAAAGAAGACTTGTTGGCTCTCTTGTTAATCCTTCACTTGAACGTATAGCAACACTTAAGTCTTTTAATGAACATCTGTATCCAACAATATCTTGAATACAATCAGTTTGATTCAGTTACATTTTTGTGATGGCCATGGCTAAAATGCTGTACATTATACGGTCACAGGAAAAATGATTAGCCCACCCTTGTTTTCTTCCATTTGTTGTTCATTTTATTGCCTGGTACAACTAAAAGGTACATTTGTTTGGACAAATATAATGACAACAACATGAACAGCTCATAATAGTTTAATTTCAGAGCTGATATCTAGCCATTTTCTATGTTTACTTAATAACATCCAAAATTACTTCAGTTCTTACATCAATATCTATGTCATTGTACTGAAAAAAACAGTGCTTTTAGGCATCCCATGTTTTCTTTTCTGTCTGTTTTAGTCACATGATACACACAGGAGTTAGTACTTGATTGCATAATCAGCGTTTTTGATGACTTTTGATGGTCCAACAATTTGCAACTATTTCAAACTGTAAACAACCAGGGCCCAAAGTAGACCCTTGAGGGACACCAATTTTTTACTTGGAACGTTACAAAACTGTGACTCATCCAAGACAACTGAGACTGCAGTTAAATTTAAATATATAATGTATGCAAACATGACCGATTTTAATAAGAGATTAGCAACCAGGTCTTTTGTGTTAAAGAAAAGAAAATAAATGACATAAAACTACTGGCTATGGGTCCTTTGGATGATAAATAAAGTCTATATTGCACACCAAATACTAATTTTTAATGATTGTGTTGCCATTCAAATAGGTTTGCACATTTGTGACCCTGCTGCCTCGAACAAACCACTATGATTGAAAGAGTCCCACTGCTTCCTGTCATTTGTGCTTACATGACCCCAGTGGGCAATGACAGCTGCAGTATGCAGCAATCATAGCACCAGAGTGTGTTCCTACATGAGAAAGCACAAAAATATTTTCTATATCGAAATGTGAAATGTGGACACAATCACAAATAATGGTGGGTACATCTGAAATTGAAATACTTATTTCCACATTCCATTTCCAGTCTTCAGGCTCTCCGGTTAAGATTAGACTTTTACTAAACATCATTGCAAATTGGTTCTCCTTGTGTTTTATGCAATTTATGGGGGGAGAAACGTATTTACTCACCCCAGAACAACACTTGATTTCCCTTAGTTTTGTTGTCTTGGTGAGTAATGATGGGATGTGGGACATTACTCCTTTATGAAATCCTTTATTGCAATGAATAAGCATCATTTTAACCCTGGAAATATGTGGTCACAGGTCAGTGAAAAAGACGCATTCCTGACCTTGAACAGTGGCCAATGCCTTACTCCCCCAGTAACGCTGTCATAGAAGAAAAGCCCTGGAGAGCTTCACAAAACAAACCACAAACAAACTTAGCAGGACAATGACAAGTTTTACTGAGGGTTTAGACGTCAGCTGAAATCTACACCCATTCTCACCATAGTTATTATAAGCTATTTTATACTGACTACATTTAGGCATCATAATAAAGCAATCCAAACTAAGCATGAAGAGTGACATTAACGCCCTGAACTTATGCTTCTGTAGTGAGTCGCAAGCAGCACCTCCTGCACCTATTATTACTGATGACACCACCATAATTTATCAAGGTCCAAAGAACATCGTAAGGACGACCATGTTCCCCAGGTTGATTTGCTTTTCCTGTGTCTTTTTTTCAGTGAACAGTCCTCCTTAACTATACCATAAGGTAGACATGTTGCTTATTCAACATAACCTACTGACTAAGTGCCGTGTTTCATGCTCAGTATGCAGCTGTGTAGTACAGACTACAGTTTTTTCAAAGCATGTATGATTAAAAGCCTGAAAAGTCACGTTCTGATTTTCAAAAAGTAGGTAAAAGAAAAAAAAAAAAAAAACAGGAAATGGTGGTGTAACAAATGAGCCTAGAGGGGAAGCCCAGGCTTTGCTAAAAAAAAATGTACAGAACCAACAGGTGGGAGTACAACATGCATAGAATGCTCTGAAGCAGAACAGGGCACATGAACTGCTATGAAATGTGGTAGAGATATTCACTGATCTGTTTTTTTTAGTCACGTTAGCATGCTGACATTGGCCTTCATCTTTAAAACTAATATAGATGCTCCTTGAACTCTCCACAGAGAAATTAAAACACCGCTGCACATACACACGTTATCAAGAAGTTTTTTGCCATTAATAATGTTGCTTTATTTTAGTACTATGTAGGTCAACGGAGTAAGTGAAGTCACTTACTTTACCCTTTATGTGCTGAATAAAACCACAATGACAAACAATATAGAACTGAAAACATGCTGTGGCATAAACATAAAATAACACATCACTACTATTTAATCAACTTCACTGACAAGATCCTACATTTGAAATTTATTGCAGTAAATTCATCTGCAACTCATGTCCTATTCTACCATATATACGCAAAAAAAAAAAAAAATGTACCATTAAAAATTGTGTCTTGATGCAGTTCAAGTTCCTGAACAACTGTAAATACAAAATGACAAAAATTTTAAAAAGAAAATTAAAAAAGAAAAACTGCATGCTAGCTTAGCTTGCTACCAGTTGTTGGTGTATCTGAGAACTTCAGGTTGTAATTTAAATCTGTACTTTACAGTAGCAACAATTTTTCAAAAGCGGAAGGTGTCCATATTGTATGAAAACCCGGGCAAATGTCTGAACAGACTTGTCTCACTCAGTCAGCGCACACCAGTTTCTGTGAATGACACAACTGTGAACAAGAGGTGTTGCGGGCCTCGTAGCGTTTGTCTCCAACCACAGTGTGTAAGTCTTGTTTTTGTTGTTGTTGCTCCACGCCTGTCTGGACGTCACGCTTACATTGAGTCGATGCTGAAAATCTCTGTGTAATAGCAAGGTCATCAGCATGACTTTGAGTCATATGACCATCTTTAACCACAAGAGTAACCCTCCCACTGAGAGCTCATTTATAATTCAGAAGGCTCTATTTAAAGTACAACTTCCAGGTTTTCCATCTCATTTCTATGTAATTATCACTGTACGTCATACAATGTTAGTCTTCTCATTACTTGCCCTGATTTCTGCTACTGCATGAGAGAATAGTAATTAGATTTTTACACGCCATCATACATCATGCACAAAAACTACTCTTTTTAGTAGACTTATTACAACTGAATCATTACAAATCCTTTGTAGTGCATATAAAAAATGAAAACAATTGTGGAAATTCAACAGCATCTTGTAAAGTTGTGGCAGCCTAGTTATGTGCAATTAGCTGATATTTTAAGGCAGCACATGTTACAAACTATAGCCATGTGCACTCTCATATCCGAGTTTAACTGCTGTAATTGCTATAATAAAATGTCAAGAAACAAAGACAACACTTGCCATAATAGCTACGGTATAGACATGGTGCGTGTAAAACAAATAAATTAGGGCTTGTGCATGAATCCCAGCTGCAAAAACACTTAATTGAGATGCTACTGAAGGAAAATGTGAAAAGCCATTTTCCCTGTCTGAGGCGGGTCTGTGTGGGAGATGGTCAAATAAGCCCATTATTACATCTGAGTCACTGCTCCAAACAAGGAGCAATAAATAACACTGACCAAAAACTGTGTACCTGTCTACTGGTGCAAGTAATACAACTATACAAGAGTTCAAATGAGATGCACTGAATAGTTACCACTGGAGGGTTAATAACATAGCCAGGTTCTTACCTATGTTGTAGATAGTGAAAAAAAAAAAAAAAAAAATCTGTTGTATTGAAAACAAAAGTAATGCCCATTATTGGAGCTAGCATTTACAGATAAGACATACTTCCTAGGATGTTGACAGCCATACTAATGCTCTTTTGTGTTCTACAATAAGTCATCCTGTATTAGCAACAATTACCTTCGTTACTTGAAACTGAATAAACTATATGTGATTATGAGGTTAAATCTTAACAGGTACAATGTGTCTTGATTATAAGGCAAATTTATTGCTGCGATTGCTGGAAAGACGTGAAATATAAAAGGTACATGGTTAAAATATTACTACAACAAACACATAGAACTACACAAGAGAACATGATGTGTTCAGGTGCATGATCAGAACTGATGATGCACAATATTTAGTTATATTACCACGACTGAACTTTGACCCAAAAGAGCCAAGTTAATCTAAGGGTTTATTCCAGCCAAACACTACAGCAGGTGCACTGGCTGATTAGTTGTTCTCTTACTGCTAATCAGTGAAATCACCAGCTTTCGTATTTGGCTCCAATGAAAAGTAGCAAACACACTTGAACACAGGTTTATGTATATTTAACAGTGCTTTACATTTAGGGCTGGGCAGTATCCCAAGTTAGCTCCCCTTTCTCAAGCTTTGGCATGATTTTGATTCCAATTTTGTCCAACTGCAAAATGTAGGAAAACTAAATTTTACTATGTCTGACACCTGAAATGATCTGTTCCTCCTGTACAGCCGTCATGATGAAGCATATTCAAAACACACAGATTATCCAATTTAGGTCCAGATTGTCAGTGCCAGATGCTTCAACAAAGGAGAGCACGGACATCCAATTTGATAATCATATTAATTATTACAGGATGAGTAGAAAAGTCTGTGTTTATTCTTAGATATCCGGCTACAAGATAGGAACACCGGGCTCAACAGTAAGGACAAGTAAATTTCTGTACAAGCAAGTAAATGTAGAAAATCACTTCCTTGACAACCAAAGCCTGATAAGACAAAACAGGTGAATGTCAATGATAGAGGCGTTTCAGATCATCGTCTGATATGGAATTTTGCAGCTTATTGAGCCTTACTTGTATATCAACAGTTATTACATAACATATAACAGTTTATTTTAGACTTTTATTTTGTTATTCTTTGATTATCCTTGCCTGCTTCTTTCTAACTCTGTATTTCACTGTTTATGTGTTATTGTAAAATACCATTTTGATAAATGCTGCACAAATAAAATTTCATACAACATTTATATTATATTACTGCTTTCTGAGCCACTTCAGACCTGCATGAAAAGCTTAAAGTACAATATCAGACATACTATTACCTTATAAAACTGTAATGACTAACATGTTGGTATAAGTTACCTATTTTGAAACCAATAAAACCCAGAGTGGCATTAACGTTATGAGTCAATTTACACTTGCATGGTCATGCTCTTTTCAGATTTGGACAAAGTTGTTGTTCTACTACTGCTACTACCACTATTTTCACGATAGGTAAAAGCTAAGTGTGTCTTCCTACTATTTTCTGCCATTGTACACTGTGTTTATCAGAGCCTTTTTCACTAAAAACAGCTGCCTGAGCTGAGAAAAGGACTGATAGGAATGTGTGGGCTGGAAAACTCTGAGAGGAACACTGAGCAAAAAGAAGTTTAACAGACCTTTCTCCTGTGAGAAATCCTTGAGCAAGACAATGAAATCCTTCACACCATCATTACAGTGTTAAAGACATAAAATTGCGATTGCCACAGCTTTGGAATGATGAGAAGAGTATTAAAATATCCAAAGGAACTGATGACTCCAACAGTATCTACACATGTCAGTACGCCCACCTACCTTTATATCAGCCAGCTAGTTTACTCATCTAGCTTTTTATCTGTAAGTCAACAACTGGGTAAAAAATGCTGGTTCCCATTCAAACTCTCCACGTTAAACCAATATAATCCACATTAAAATTAGCTGTCTATGTATGTGTTTATGGGTTGCTGGCAGGGTTCCCGTCGGCCATACTCAGTGCCACCTCTGTTTAATACCACCCTGATCAAAATGCATTGGACACACCACAGCTACAAGCAACAGCACCTAAAAGTGAAAAGACACAACGTGAAGTGGTGTTCCTCGGACTAGCCTATCATATGACAGGACAGATCTAACACATCACACCTAACACTTCTCTACAACCATGTAATAGACATGACACCCGCTCTATGGTGTCTGGGTTGGGACCCACATTTGCAAGGACACGGTGTTATGGATAGTGACAGGACAGATATTTATCCAGGTTTCTATTGTATTTTACATGTATGATTGCAATTGCAGAGGCTGGCCTGCTTGCCCAGAGGGCTCTATGTCTCAGAGGCTGCTAGGCCCCAATGTTGCTATAGGAGCCACAGACCTACCAGCTGACGACGTAATTTTTTCCATTTCATGATGATAAACAAGCACAATGTAAAGACAGCATTAAGCTTTCGGGGCCCACAGTATATTATGAGATTCTGACCAATCATCCTCTCTAGTAGCTCGGTGAGCCATGTTTATCTTCGACAGAGTAGCTGCATCATCACTGCACAGGCATCCACATCGTGACTTATTCACCTAATAAAACCAGAATAATAGCAACAGGGTGTAAAAACACATGCTTTTGCTAATGTCAAATATTCTGTTTAAATCGCTATTGTAACGCCCGAATAATGTCACATCCAAACAGCCTAAACTATGATGTGCTAAAAAATAGAGTTAATATTAAAAGGGATACAGGGCAGTGGTTGCTGTAGTTATAGTTACATGTAGTAGTTGTGTATCTAATAAATGTTTATTTATCGTTAATTATTAGCGGTTTTATGCGTTATGACCCAATTGTAAAGCTAACCAACTAGCCTAGCATCTCGCCTGTGTAGTTCCATCAGAGCTACAAGAGAACGCTTCGCTAATTGCAGCTAGCAATGGAGAAGTTAGCTATTTTAGGTTGTCTAGCATACAAGTGAGGTAATATATAAGCTAAACATTACTTTTAACATTTACATAAATAATTAAAGTCTGCTTTACAATTCGGCATACGTTACATTACAAAACTGTGCGAATGTATCACATTTTTAATGTTTTTGTGCGGCTTCGGCTGTGGTTTCGCTGTCTTTCCATACCAAAACACAACGTGGCGCTCTAAGGCGACCAGTTCAATTAAGGTAAAGATTTTATTTATGTCAGGTAATGATTTGTAAACTATACGTATGCCGAACAAAAAACCGTCTCGTATATATTCCGAAAAGTTCTGGGTTTTTATGTTTTACGCGTCTCTGTTTCATTCATCGAGGAAATACTTCAATTGTCGGTTTTTCTGAGCGAGTTTTGCGTGGCAGTCGCCTCTCACTAGTCGGACTATCGCCTAGCTTAGCACAGAGCTATCAAAACGATGATGTGTGCATTAGAGATAAACTTAATTTATGTGACATTACCTTTGGGCACAGGTGAAAAGGGGCTGCGATCTGGTGAGCTCCTGCTGTCCGGTGGTGAGAGTCTCTGCCAGTGGACCAACCTGCCGTCCGAGGCGCTTCCACCCGGGTTAGCGGGACTGGAGCAACGGGACGTCGTCGGTCCTGTGTTGCTCTTGGCTACTGGGAAGGAGGAGGAAGCGGAGCGGGTTGGGCTGAGCTGATTTCCACGCAAAAGCTGGTACGGCACCGTGGCGCGGATAGGCTGCAACCGGACCGTGGTTGTGTTGTTGCTACAGGAAGCGCAGGAGGCTGGAGGGGATCCGCTGTGTTTCACCCGCTGAGATGAGCTGCTGGCGGCTGCGGATGCTGACATGATCACTTTCACCACTTGATCAAGTTGTTTATGTAATAGTATTAGTTAGAAAAATAGAGAGCTCCGCTAACTAGCTAATCGCCAGACTTTTCGTTTGTTTACAGGCTCTTTAGCTAGACATTTTAACAAACCTTCCACATTGGAAAGTTACGAAAGTTTGTTCACGACAACCAGTCCCACACGGAGTTCACGTTACATTTTTGCGATGGACGTGACAAAAACACTGCAAAGTTTACAAGTCTTCTTGTCATGTAATTTAAAAAAAAACGCTTTGTGTTTGTAGTCTTACCAAACTTTCTGCTTCAAAATGGTTACCGCCACCTTCTTTGTCAAATAGGTCTTTGTTGTTTCCCCTGCTTCTATTTCCAAGACAGCAGTTGTCAAACAACTCCTGACATACGAGGTTAAACCATGGGTGGGACTAAATCTGTACGACTACTTTCTGATTGGTGCTCGACTACTTCCTGGATAAGTCAATGAGCTGTTGTGTGCTTATCGGATGTGTGGAGGTTGGAACCAATGCAAAGCACCTTTATCTGTATTACGTTCAGGCCTATACTTGTAACCAGAGCATAACATTATGTAATAACGTCACTGATATGTAATTAAATGCCTACTTACTAAGTTTGCTAAGTGTAAAGTGCTGCTTGGCTGCTTCCAAGATGCAGATTTGGGTGAAACTTTGAAAATTAATGAGATAATGGGATTTACTTTAAAGGACTGTTCATCTCAGAGCTACAGATCTACTTCAAAACACTGTGTACGTTACAATATATTCACTCTTTAGGTTCTTCCCAGTGTAAGATTTCTAAATCTGTTGCGTAAATGTACATAAATGTGTACTGATATTTAATCAGATATTGTGAAAACAACAATTACTCAAATCATCAAATAATAACTTTTTAACTACTCCATGTTCTATGTACGCACCAAATCAATGAAGCAAAACCCTGTTTATGTACATGAAACAAACATGATTCTGACTGTGATGAGCACTTTTGTTGTTTGTTTTCCAGTTAATCTTAATAAATAAGAAAGATTTTGCTCATTTAATCTCTTAAGTTGATAAAACTCTATAATAATAATAAAAAAATTGTCAAAATGTTGTAGACTAGTGTTATGCACTGTAGGTTAAATATAGACCTATACAATAAACACATGGAAAAGGAACACAAGCTCAAATGTTAACACTTAAATTGTATCCACTGTTCCCTCGTGAGTGAAATACATAGACCAAAGCCTAAAATCTAATATTTCTACTGTGCTGCATACTTTTTTTTTTTTTTTTTTTTTTAAAGAAAGGCCAAGTTCAGCGCCAGCTTGTTAAAGTCCAAACTCAGTCAAACCCAAATAAAGTTAAACATATGCATATAAGGACTTCCCCAAATCAAGATCAGGTTCTGAAATTGCCTTTTTTCTAGTATGAGTAATTTACCAAAATGAATGTGCATTTTCGCTATTAATAATTTACTTCGACAGAAGTATGTGGTGTTTTTAAAAGATCTTTATTGGACTTGAAACAAAATACACCTTCACCATTTGTTATACACAGTGTGATCTGCTTATGATCCATGCTTTATTCCATTTTTAAGCTTTTAGTACAACACAGTTCGTAAGTTAATTGTTATTCATTGTAGAATATAGTATCAGCATCAGTTGAGATTACAAAAAAAGAGCAGGTGAATGAACATATTTTGATTTTAAGTACAATTTTTACAAAAATGTTTACACATATGTAGGTATATTTAAGGCACAGCAGGTTGAAAGAAGTGGATCACATGATGTACGTACATAAAGTAAACAGCATTTCCGATCATATTTATGACCCTGTGATATTCTGAGAAAATATTCATTTGGGAGTCAAAGCAGCCAGATCTGTAAGGTTTGGTGTAAAACATAAGATGGATGCAGATACACACACCATTTCTGTAAACAATTCTAATGATAAGAACTATAGAATAATAAATAACAGTAAAAATCCATCTAATCCCCTACATTTTCACCAGTGGTAATGCAAAAGAGATTGGGGCATGGTTTATGTAAGTAGTGCATTGCTCATGCTCTGGTAAAATAATAATAATAAGGAAAAGCTACAACATTGCCGTAGAGGAAAAATTCCTTGTATTGCTAAAACTCATTTATTAAGCTAATGAGTGTAACAGCATTAGATTCATTAAAACAAACATGACAAACTCACCACGCTGCTCTGCTGCTGAGATTGTCTTTTCCATTAGAAACATTAGTCTGACTGTCTGTCATTTCTAGTCACTTCCAATTGTCTTCTAATTAGCTGATCTTTCACATTAAAATAAAACCAGGAAATATATGCAATGTGAGAAAACTGAGGGGAAGTTTTTAAAAAAGGACAAAATTTTGCAAATGACACCAATACTTTTGCTAAAAAGAGAAACTTGTAGTGTGGTGTGACTATTGTTGTTGGGATTGTTGTTACAGCTCAACCTTTTAGGCGTTAAGTCGGTAAAATAGAAACAGTTGTGGCTCAGTACAGTTACAGTAAAAAGTGCACAACGTATGCAAACTTAATTACATTCTTACATGAAATGAAAACCTCATGCTAACATCAAGGAAGTAAAATACAAACAGAATAAATAATACAGCAAACAAATGCATGCAGGTGCAGATACTGTATCCATAAGGAGGCCACATTGTAATCACTGTTAGGAAATAAGAATTTTATCAAGGCTGAAAAGTATTTTGATACATGTGAAGTAGAAAGTAGTCTTCATTTGTTACCGCCTTCATATATATATCAGTTCTGCCATAAATACATGGCAGATTTAGAACTGGCACTTCTAAGGTTTTAATGGAGGTAAACACTTTTTCCAAAGCGAGTTTTTGTGGAAGTAAATATAATTCCTATGTAGGTGACCAAAAATAGTCACCTAACACCATTTTAAAAACAGTCACAGGTCTGCTATAAACCAATAGTCTTCAAAAAAAAAAAGGACATACCATTTTTATTAAAGCCTAGGTTGTATTTTTTTATACATTTTAACCATATTTTCTTTCCTATAAAGATTGTTCTTATCAAGTTTTCAGTATCTTAGGAAACATGAACATTGTGTAGAATCCTACACAGATCAGGTCTGAACCTGTTTCAAAATCAGGTTTAGATACATAAAGTACATTTAATAGTTTTCTCACCTTTAACACAACTTTTAAGCTACTGCAAAAATTTATAGAGGAAAATAAGGCTAATTTTAGGTGAAAATGAAAATGTCCATTTGTTGTACACATAATCCTAACCAAACCAACCTGAAACACCATGTTAATCAAACAGGTTTGAATTTATTTGACAGAAAAAAACAAAGACGCTATCTGCTTGTTGGTGAATATGATTATTTTCACCAATGACAGTGATTGATATTTATCTGCTGTAAATTTTCTTATGAAGTGATCACACAAATACAGCTGCACTTTAGTTCTGCTCCAACGTTTCTAAGTAAAAAACAGTATGCTACTGAGTAGACTGCCTCAAATCTCATGTTGTGTGTTGATGCAGATGTTTCTGTGATGTTAAGTACGGGCAGTAAAGGGAGGTCATTTAAGCCAGTAGTTAGCAAGTAGCAGTTAGCCAAAGAAAATTAAGTAAACCAACAAAGAAAACTGTTATTTCAACACATGATTTACAGATTGATGCATGTATAATTATAAACCAAACTGTTTTGGAAGCATTCACATGCAGTTTTACACTTTAAACAAACTGATTCCAGACACCTACTGCTACTCACCCCATCTGACTTCTACCCAGTAAAAAAAGTAAAAATAGAATTTGATCATTTCCAGCTGAATTCGTAAATAAGATCTAAGTTGTAATAAGCCAGGATCCGTATCATAGATTTTATTACTTTGTATCTGGAGTGTGCTTTGACAACTGCACACAAACTTCACACACAAAAGGTGGCCCAGATATGTCAAAGCAATACAAAACCAACATAAGTATCCCAGAAGTCCATTCTGTTTGTTTTATGCTTGAAATAATTTCATTGTCAATCCTCAACCCCTAACATTCTTCATTTACTAATTGAAACAGACTACATGTTATGAAGCACTGAGTTCTCTAAAGTGAAGTCGTACTGAAAATTGGCCAGGTTGTAGTTTATGTCCCGGGACAGCAGCACATCTGGAATCATGGGGAACCCTGTCTGCATGGCCAGGACATGAGGAGCCAGAGTGAAGGGGACATCGCCGAGGAGATCTGGAAGAGTCGGAGCCCCCTCTGCAGCTGGGGGTCCTACTGCGGGGCTGGTGGTAGATGATGCAGTAGGAGGCCTGAAGGCAGTGGGTGGAGGCGGAGCCTTATACGATGGCTGCGAAGAACAGGAGACACAGGTGTTACATCAGTGTACAGTTCAAAGTCTTTTACATTCTCACAGTGGGATTCTTGTAATGACGTCAACAGCTGCAAAAAACTAGCTGAAGAATGAATTGAAGTCTGATTTGGTCCATGTTTTTTGACTCAAGACCATCATCTGAGTACGTTCTGTGTTTACTATCTGGTTACAGTCATCCGACCAGTGAGCTTTTTTAGGTTATCGTTGGACTTTATTTACATGTTTTTAGTTGGCCCTCATACAACCCACTGATGAAATTAGTTAAAGAGGCTACATGCAGTATTTCTACTTTGAAATATTAAAAAAAAAATAACCTAAAAGTATCATTAGATTGTTTAGAATAAAAAGCTTTGAAATCATAGGGTTTCATCAACATGGGTGAGTTTGATTATGAGGTTTATGAAGGTATGCAGTTATTATGTGATGTTATTATTTTTGGCATTTGTTGTTCCATGGTTCAGATGATACCGTGAGAGTTCTGACCTTGTTTGGTTTGATTCCATTAAGATCTTTAGTGTAGATATTAAAAATACTAATTCTAGAAAACTGAGGTGATTTGTGTTTTTACTGTGGCTGTTTTCGGTCCAAAAACAGAGCTAAGCTAACAGAGCTGTAATGTAAACTATCAGCTGAAGCAGCATGTTGACAATTATAAAACACAATAGTATTTTGACCGACTGTTATAAATAACTGTCTAAGCTTTTGTTGGAAAAGCAAAACTTGATATTGTAATACAGATATGTGTAAACAATGGTCTTTATATTTTATCCAGTGAGTGATACGGTGTGGAAATTAAAGCCCCTATTCCACTGCACCTTTCAAGCACAATTCAGCTCGACTCCACTCCACTCGACATGGTTTTAGTGCTTTTCCACTGGGTTGTACCTGGTAGCTGTACTTTCTTTCACACCACCTCCCACAAGGTTCTATCCGGGCTGAGTCAGCACAAAAATTTCACCGCCGGCCAATGATTGGTCAGAAAAATTGTCATCACACATGACATCAGCTTCATAACTTCCGTATGGCCTTCATAACTCTCCTTTGATTTTCAAGTGTGTTGCGTCTCACCACTTGTATCTTGTTACTGTTTACTGTACTGAGTGAGACTGAAATGTGAAAAATTCACGAGGCCCATTATTTATGTGTCCAGATACAGGTTAGAAGTTGTGAACATTTCACGTAAGATCTGCTGTATAATAGAGGAACAGAACCTGGGACCTTGTAAATTGAAAGTATGTAAAGTTTCACTTTCGTTTCACGCCAGCATTAGTTAGTTTGCACCCCCACATATATACCTGCCCCCCCCCCCCCCTCTGGTTTTTTAACAACTTGAACCTTGTAGTTATGGAAAAAAATATTAGACGACCCTTGTTTTCTTCAATTTCTTGTTCATTTTAATGCCTGGTAACACTAAAGGTACATTTGTTTGGACAAATATAATGATAACAACAAAAACAATTCATAGTTGTTTAATTTCAGAGCTGATATCTAACCGTTTCCCATGTTTTCTTGATAATAACCAAAATCACTTCAGTTCTTACATCAATATCTATGTCATTGTACTGACAAAAACAGTGCTTTTAGACATTCCCTGTTTTGTTTTCTGTCTGTTTTAGTCACATGATACACACAGGAGTTGGTACTTGATTGTGTACCTATTGTTTTTGATGACTTCTGATGGTCTAATAATTTTTTCTAAGTCTAATCCTGCAACACCTGAAACCACCTGACAAAGAATGCTTTCTCAAAATGCACAAACTGGCAGTTAGATGGTGTAAATGCAAATTATGTAAAGGTAACAGACTATTGTAGTAAGTGCCTCAACCATAACCATGCAAAGTGCGACAGGAAAGAGCAGCTCTTCCTGGGTAGAGATGTTGTGTGCTGTGATGAACATTCCAATATGCTGCCTCACATCACTGCACTTTGCTGAAAACAAAGCTTTAATGCTGTAAAGAACTGAGAGCATTACAGTGAATTAAAGTGACCATAATTTATGGCTTATAACTGTGATGGTCCACATGAATGTGGTTTCCCATGTGTATGTGAGATGTTGTTTACTCCACTACAGTCAATTATATTGATGGACAGAGTATTATATGAAGCTGTCATCCTTTTCATTCACTGAAAACTGTATTTTATGAGTTATTTCTGCAATTATCAACCAAAATCAGCAAAGAATGTGATGGTCAGTTAGCATCATGTTAGTATAAAGACTACACACAGAGCCTAAGATCAGTCTTACTGTCATTATTAAAACTGGATTTGCAATTTCAATTTCAGTCTATTTTCTTGGTTTACAACATTAATATACAGACCACTTATTTAGAAATATCAGATCAAACATAAGCATATGATAGCATTAAAAAAATCACCTTTGCCTGCTCACTAAATCCAAAATACCACAATTTTCACTCATTTCTACAAATAAATCATGCAAAACCCTTCTATGTTTGGACCTTTATAGTCCAACCTTTTATGATTACATAATTGAACAAACTGATATTACAATTGTAATCCTGTAGTCCTACTTTAATCACTGCTCTGAACTTTTAAAATATGATAATTGTTTTGGTTTTTTTTTAATGGAAAAAGATATTCTAAACCTTTAAATATAGAGTTATTACATTACTAGCTTTGGGTTATTCAAGCTAATAAAACTTAGCTGCACGAGTAGCCACACCAGTAATGTTTTTGTGTCTAGAAGTAAAACTACATGCAACCGATTTGAACAACACTGCATCAACACTACACTGGGAACAGTCTCTTAAATGAAACTCCCTTCCTGGTGAGACAGACTGGTGCCAGGTCAGATCATCTAGCAAATGATAGCAAGATTTTACCCATGCTAAAAGCTCACTTTTAAACAAATAACTTAATGTTATCGTCTTTGTCTTGTTGTGTCACAGCATCAGACTAGTACAAGGTTTCTATATTTGCATCTCAAAAAGTAAAACCTGGGTCTCCTTAGAATGCAACAAACTATACAATAAACACAAGATGCAGACATATGGTTCCCCTCATTACACATTTGTAAAGCCAGGGACACACACACACACACACTATGAACATGCAACAGCTTCAGTTTGTGGGTAAAACAATGGTCGAATAGCAATCACGTATATGAAAAAGAATCTATACACTTTCATAGCATTTCTCACTATGATTGAAATGTTCTTCTGTGAGATGCTTTTGACTGAAACTGGTGTGGTGTTTAAGTCATGAACGCATACAGATAATTAACGAAATTAAACTGACGTCGCTGAAGTAGTGCAGGTCTGGTTTTATCCATCCATCTATCCCAGACTGGCAGATTTGAGACTCTGTTTTGTGCTTTAGCATGTAATTAAAGGCAAATGTGAGACTAAATGCAGAGATGTTGTTGCAGGAAATGGTTATTCCTCTGCAATTAAGAGGCTGTGGTTTCCTTTGGGACTGCAGCACAGGGAGGGTATAACAGAAAGCTCCTAGGTCGTGTTCTCTGTTATGTGGGGGTTTCTATGAGTCAACACGAAAAACAAACATCCTGCACCTGAGGGAGATAGTGATGCTAGTGGTAAAGACACAGCATTTTGTTACAGTATTTTGTTCTTAATTTGGCAGCGTTTCAGATAATAAAACACAGGAAGTGCAATGCTGATACTTGAGTAAAAAAAACAAGTACGTAAGCATAGTGTACACAGAGGGACTATAGTTCATTATGTCTGGCAGATGTACTACAAAGCATAATAAACATGTGTTCTAAAAATATGTTTTAGTTTAAACCCATATGGCATCTTGATGTGTGGCCTGATCACTAACAGAAACAACCCCAGCAGGGTTGTATGGTTTTAAAAATTACATTTTCACTTGTGTATTACAATAATGACAATATGAATCATTGTGTTTTATTTCCTTAGGATGAGTCGATGGAATGGGTCATCCTTAAGGTAATGGGCTACTTCCTATTTATGGGATTGAGCACTCAGTAGAGATCAAACCGAATTTTATTTATATAGCACCAAATCATAACAGAAGTTATCTCATGACACTTTCCACATGGAGCCGGTGGAAACCAGACTCTGATAACAATTGGTCAAGGCTGTAGTGGCTCACTACTCACTTTAGTGGTCAAAATGAGAACAAAGTTCTGTTAGTACAGTGATAGTACCAGTGTGTCAGTAGCTGGGTTTGCATTAAAGTTTTCCACAAAGTAAAAGTAATATTTCTATAATTTCTACAAAGTATAATTCCTACTAGCAGCACTACTTTGAAGACTGTTCGGCTTCTGATGCGTGATTCTAGTAAAGTCTTAGACTTTTTTGCACAACATTGTACATGATAATAAAAATGCTGAAATTATATATTTTTCCATTAACAAGCACAAATATACCTATGCAAACTGCTCGCAGGGCTAATTCAAACCAGGGGTAAATCCTGTGCATGGCAGTGTCTGCTGAGCACGATTTGATGATGAATTTAACTGGATATGTTATGTGTGTGTGAAATGGTGATGCTGTTTGCGCATCAACCAAAGTGGAGCACAATACTAGACCCCGGTGTTAACACTTTGTTGTAAAAACACCTTCAGTTATTGGTATAAATGTGCATCTAATTTCCAGCTGCTACTGCCACAGCGTCAAAGTAATCCAGGAGTAAACAGCGTTCCATATGTGTGTGTGCGTTCCACATGTAGGTTTTGAAGAGACAGGCCGTATGATTAAAATCGGACAGATGAGCCTTTCACTTACTGTGTGACATGTGGTAAGAGCAGGATCCCATATGGATCAAATGCAGAAACACACCCCGCTGTCCACAAAAATGTCCTTAATTAGAAACTGGGCAATTAACACGGATGTACAAAGGCTCATGCAGCAAATGCACCAACAGCGAGAGGGTCAGCAGAGCTCAGTGTCCCAGTTAGCTCAGTGTTAAAGCCAGTGTGGTGAATGGCAGTGGCACATTTTGGCACACCGACTCATCCCCCTGCACCTGTCAACATCACAGCAGTGTAGACTGTTCTGTAAGCACTGCAAGGCCAGCTGGGATGCTCCTCTGAAGCTTGAACGCCAAGTATATGGAGGGGGAAGAAATCCTTGTCATCTTCCTCTTATTGCTGTGAACAGTGGGTTCCACGCTGCAGTGCTACAGGATAGAGTGTGTCGTGAAATCAGTGTGTGCATCAGCAGGCTCACCTTTGATGGCTGCACTATGACGTTGGTTGACAGCTGAGCGATGTTCATGGACTGCATCTTCTGCCTCTGCTCTTCTACAGTCTCTCCTGCATAAGAAATGACATGGATAAATAGTCTGATATTTAATAAAAGTCTACAACTCCATCCCTCACCATGTAAACAAAATATGAACATAACACTTATCTCTGCCTGGAACATATTAAAGATAAAATGCTGTGTGCATGTAGTAAGAGTTTATGGGCCTCCACATAGAAAACAAACAGCATGTAGAGAACATTTTTGTGAGTCACAACTGTCCAGAAACAAGCTCCTCAGATGGAAGCAGATGTCTGGAACAGCAGAAAGAACATGCCAGGACAGTAATTATTACAGGTAGGGTGGGAGATGTTTTCCTGGAGCATTTTCTTTTTTTTTTACTATATTGCTTAAAGCTGCGTATGACTTTCATCACCAATTTTTCATCACATCTGTAAAACCTGAGTCATAGGCGAAGCATTACAAATCTGTAAATCTTTCTGTGATTACACACCTGAATCTCTTCTCTCACTGTGAACATTTTCAAAGTGTGCTCCTCCATAAACACTGTATGTGCTTACAAACAGAGGTCACACAGGCATTTTCTGAAATTTGTCACAACATGCTCTGTGGGAAGCGGTGTTCCACACCTTCGCTTGGTTGACATATTTGTCGTTGCTGCTAATGCGGCTGCATGGAGGTAAGGTTCCACGATGCACGCCGTGACTAATTTTCAAAAATGCACGAGTGACCTAAGGCTCTGTTTGCAAACAAATGGATTGTTTATGGTGGAGTAAAGTATGAGGGAAGAGATTCAGGTGTGTAATCACAGAAAGATGGATTTGTGATACTTAGGCTATGACTTGGGTTTTACAGATTTGATGAAAAATTGGTGACTGAAGTCATATGCAGCTTTAAAATCCCCTTCACACCCCGATTGCAATTAAGTGCTGAAATTATTAAATGCTCTAACACAGATATAAAACATTTTAGTCGCTTGTGGAATGAACAGAACTGAACAAAAACACCATCCAATCATTTTAACTGACCCATCAAAATGGTTGAATGGTGATATGTCTACCAAAATCAACTGTTATTTGTCCCTCCCCCCTCTGCGTGCATGAGAGGCTTGGAGGACTTGTACAGGAAATGAAGCCAGAGCCAGAGCTTGGCTAGTAATATTAGCTATATGAGGATGGAATGTTCACCGGCAAACTGTTTTGTCACTAACATAAATCACTAGGGAATCTAACATTAGCCAGATGGGTTAGGGTTAGATGAATGTTAGATGAATTGGGGCTGTTCTGCCGACAAACACAATGGTGAAATACACAGATTACGTTCAAAGCAAACTATAGTGGGCTGTTAGTCTGACATCAGTCTTACTGCAACCAGCTGTTCTTACTAACCTGAGATTACTCAGACATATACACGGATCTGCAGCTTGATGGGGGTGTGTGTGAATCATAAGAGAGGTGGTGTTTAAATTGGGGGGGGGGTCAAGCATTGCACATTCCGGTACTCTGTAGACATTGGCTTCATGGAGGAGTTTGAAGAAAGTGGTTTGGACTTCTGAATTGTGTGTTTTCAAAATGTACCTTGCTCAAACCATTCTTCCAGGATCTCCTACCCTACCTTTAAAAGTGCTTACATTCTACTTAAGAGGGACGGGATTCTACATGAAAGCATATGGATTAAAAGTTCCTGCTTCAGGGATAAGAAAGATATTTATGACTGATGAGAGTTATGCAACATGCCCTAAGTCTATTCCCTGTATAGATGTAATTTAATACACAGATCACAACAGATTTAAACCTACGATGGCAAACAAATGAATAAAGAGTTTATTTATTTATTTATTTTTTTTAAATCTAAAAGCCTATTTTTAATTACATCTTGAATTAAGTATACATTTTCTCATTTTATTCAGAACCTGTGTAAATATCCAATTAAGTATGGGACAAAATGTGAACTACTATGTGTAAAATTACATTCATTCATTCATTTGAACTGCTTATTCCTCAACAGGGGTGCGGTGATGCAGGAGTTTATCCTGAATACCAATGGGCACAGATGAAGTACATCGTGGATGTACCACCAGTTCATGGAAGGGCTGATATTGACAAACAGCTTTACTCTCACGTAAACTATTAGTTCATGTTTTTGTACTGAGACGGAAACCTTGTAGACGTTCGGAGAACATGCAAAAACCATTGCATCACCATGCCACTTCGTACACAATTTATAAAGGTAAACAGAAAGTACTATTCATCTATAGTTGCAACCTAAAAATACCAAAAGCCTGCAGTCTGGGGTTTCATTCAAGTTTATTTTGAGTGTAAAATTGTACTATTGTGGTAAAGGAGGACACCCCATGCCAGACTTCCCCAAACCTCTTGCGTGTGACAGAAGAATGAGCCCTTCTTTAACTTATGCCTATTTTTACATTTTGTCTTACCTCATTGAAGTTTGGAATTATAGATCTGGAAAAAAAAATTAAGTGACCGCTGCAATTTCCTGTGAAATCATCATGTTTGTATGTATGACAGCTATTCCACTCCTGTGTCTGTTGAATTCCAACACAAGCAACAACTTATTTTAATTAATAAAAACCTGATCTATGTCTTATTTAAGAAGGAGAAGTATGAACAACACCACTGTGGCCATCATTATCGTCTTACAATAGGCAAAGGCAGTTCTATTTGTACCACAAAAGTAACTGGAATTAAAAAAAAAAAAAAAATATTGAAAACTACTTGACTTCTGCTCTGACAATGTCCCAAACTCTGAGGTCTGGTTCTTCTATCTGTTCAATGCTCCTGGACTCAGCAGGTCCATAAAGGTGTGGATGATGGACCACCAGATGAAGACCCTGTCATGACCAGAACAATCTGCAGACCTGAACCCACTGTGAAAACATCTGGAGGAACATGGAAGGTCCAAACCATGGAACATGCCTGAGCTTCTTGAATTTCAATCCTAGGAGCTGCATAAAGTCCGACAGTAAAGGTGGAACCAAGACACATGAAAGCTGTCACTGAAAATCAGGATTATTTCACCAAATATTGATGTGTGAACTTTTCCCATGTTACAACATTAGTTTGTGTTGTTTACAAATGAATATGAACTGATTTTATTTGCATCATTTGACATCTGCATCTTTTTTGTTGTTTTGATCATGTGTTGTTTTCTGCAAGTCCATGCTTTAAACAACAATACTTATTTGTACTTTGGGAGAAATGTCTGTGGTTTAGAGAATAAAACAAAAATGTCCATTTTACTCAAACACATACATACACATAAATGGTAAAATGAGACAAAATGGTCGTTTTGCAGTGGTCTCTTACTTTTTTCCAGGGCTGTATATGTTCACTCACTTCTGTGTTCGTTAGAATTTCCAGTCTGCATCCATGTATGTAAAAGAATAGGTGGAAGCAAAATAAAGTGATGAAACATACTGCCATAAAGAGAGTAATTTATGATATGATGATTGCACTATATAGGGTAATGTTTCTATAATCACATGATATGTATAGGCCTCATCATATCCCTTAAACCTACTGGTCATGGACTGAAACAATGCTGTCTCTCTTTAATCATCACATATCTCATGATCTCTTCATAGGTCATGAGATCCACTGCACTGTTCTTTAGGTTTAATGGAAACACAACTATTATTGTGGAGGACACACAGTTCCAAAGTTGGTTTCTCTGGTTTCTTATGAAGGAAACAGTACTTGTACATTCTTCACAAACTCTGGGAAAAGTTCTCTGGGGAAAATTCCTGCTGTCACAAACCAATACTGAAGTGAAGGCTCTTAAAACCTTGAGCATGTTCCATTTCATACCAATTTATAGTGTTGACTGTGTGTCACTCCTCTATGTGGGCTTTTCATCCCACATTTGAATGAGCTTTTAAACTTATACATAACAAAATAACAGTGTTTTTAACCGTTCTGAGATTGTTAATCTTTACACACACAGAGGTCAGCTGGGAAATTATACGTAATTTGACTTGTAAAACACATATTTGTTTCCATATTTTGTGCTGAAAAGTAGCTGTCATTAT
>JAPSES010074940.1:0-10099 GCA_029822895.1 Maxillicosta whitleyi | reverse complement strand
TAGAGAACCAGCTTTGTCAATATGCTTGGCCAGACCCAATGCCAGCATGGTATTGGAATGTCGTGATAACCAGGCTATACTCAACCACCATTACATAGTCATCTCTTAAGTTCAATAGCCGCACTTCACAGAGCACAGCTGTGCAGAGGGGCAACAAGGTGCTGTAACTCATTCCTCTCCCTCAAAGAACAGAAGTTATAAATATAATGGTGTGTTCCCCTTTAGTCAATTCACTAGGTACAACACATGTACTATAGGACATGCATTTACGCCCCATAGAGCAGCTACTGAACAGGGGTCAACCTCCAACACCTTAGTGCATAGTAGATCCAGTAGACAAGGCCGAGTGCACCACCAAAGGGGCTCTCACATCCAAACAGTAGAACCAAACAAAAGTGTGCAGTGATGTCCAACTTGCTGCAGGATCTCACTAAGAGATGCCCCTCTGAAGAGAGCCCCAAGATGTCACTGTGGCTCAGGTGGAATGTGCCCTCAAGCCCTGCGGCAATCAGATGCCATTGCTGTTGTACACAAGGGAGATACCCTCAATCCAGTGAGAGAAGCACTACATGGACAAGGTTTATCCATGGCTGGACTGACAACACAGACAAACAACTGGTCACACAGATGCTGTCAACAAAGCTGACTTCATCTCTGCCTATGTCAGTAGCCTCTCTGTAGACCTGCTGGCATTAAAGAAACCTGGTTGAAGCCTGATAACACAGCTACCACAGCAGCACTGTCCACTACCCACTCCTTTTCACACACCCCTCGTTCAATACAATGAGGAAGAGGAATGGGAACCCTAATCCACAATTAATGGAAGTACGCTCCAATAACAATAACTACAGCTCGTTCCATTATTACATCATCAAGGTGACTGCTCCCATCAAGCTGTCCGTGTCATGTCTGTTACCAGTCATTAGTGTTTTATGTCATGTCTTGTCCTTTACCTTTTATTGTGTTAGTCTTCGTTTTGTCTCTTCCTGTGTTTTGTCAGCTTCCCTCCTGTGTGATGTGCTTCACCTGTGTTTTGTTGTTGTCTCCTTCTCCTTATTTGTATTTAAACTCCATGTGAGTGTTGTTTCGTGGCCAGTTCGTCTCTACCTTGTGTGTGACCAACCAGCGTTGTATTCTGCCTGATCTACCTGTTTTGTCCCAGTTTGGACCCTGGAATTCCCGTCTTCCGTCTCCCTGTCTGCACCTTGGCTGTTTTGGACTGCCTTTCTGGATTTGGACCCTTGTCTCTACCTGCCTCTTATCTGAGCTTCTGTCTGGTCTGACTGATTCCCTGGTTTTGGACTCTCACTTCCATATGGTAGACTGTTTCTGCCTCGCTCTTCTCTGTACCTTTGCCAGTCTGTGACTTCCCGAATTTTGATCCTGTCAGTTTTCCAATTAGAGTTTGTATGATCCCTTTTGATACCGCTGTCTGGATGTTCTGCTTCTTCGGTTTTCGACCCCTGATCTGTTTGTTACCACTGGCTCTGGATCACCTCCAAGATTCACTGATTATGTTCCAGTTTGTAGTTACCGCCGCCAAGGAGGTTATGTGTTCACCCGCGTCTGTTGGTTTGTTTGTTTGATTGTTAGCAGGATTACGCAAAAACTACTGACCCGATTTCCATCAAATTTGGTGGAGGGGTAGAGTGTGGGGCTGGGAAGAACCCATTAACTTTCAGGGGTGATCCAGAAGGAATCCTGGATTCTGGGTCACTTTTTCAAATTTTCGTTAACATTGGGGTCAATGGGTCCAAAAGAGTAACAATATAACTATAATATAAATATAACTAAAAAAGGGTTCAAATGCAGTTTAAGTCTCAAATATTTTTTTGCTTTCAAAAACACTTTTCTTTGAACGAGAAGGAGTTTTTTGAAGTGAAGTTTTTTTTGTTAAACAGTTTTTTGGGTTTAAGCAACATTTTTTAACTGAATAATAAAGAAACAAATCTACCTTCATATTAAAAACTACCTGAAAATGCTCAAGTATGAAATTTACACAGGGAGCAACAGCAAACCTTAAATGTCTTTCTAGGGCCTGATAAGTGCACCTTTACCTCATGGCTCTCTAGATGGACATTACTGTCAGAGGGAACGTCATCTTTTCCCTCTTCAGTGGGACCTGGAGAAAATGGACTGAAACAAGAGACACAGGATATTTGATTACATTTGTGTGCATTTAAAGTAAAAGTATGGAGTCCTAGACATGAATTGCAGTATACCTTTCTGTCGTGGTTTTCATTACAGATTCTTCTAAGGCATCTTCCACTAACTTCAGCTGCAGCAGAACTATCTCCTCTCTGTAGCTCTCCTCAGTGGTTCGCAGTCGCTGCTCAAAGTACCTGAAGAGGAGCAAAGGGATGTAATTATTTAGAGTAGGTTAGACTCAATACATGAAATGAAAAAGAAATTACTATCCAATTAATCTTAAACTATTCAATAACTCTAAAGTTGAAATCCCCTTTTTTAAAAATTAATGTTTCACACATCAGCCATTATGATCAGTGAAGACCCTGTGAATAACTGAATCTGAACTGTATGTGTGTGTTTGTTCATGTTCATATACCTCCTTAGGCTTTCCAGCTCAACCTCATTCTGCTCTTTGATTTGCTGCTTTTGTTGATTAAACTCGGCCTTCAGGTGCTCAATGTCATCAACCCGAGATGAGCGAGCCAGCAGCTGCTCCTTCAGCTCTGAAACACAATAAGACAACAAAGGCTGAGACAAAGGGAACATCAATCACTTTACTTTTTCATTAATTGCATGAAAGATGCAACTGTGTGTCAGAAGATATCTTCTCTTCTTAGTGTAGTATTTCACAAATTTAGTACATTAAAGTGGGGTATACATATGTCAGCCTAGTTTATGCATCTCACCTCCCAGCTCTTGACGACTGGCTCTCATGCCCTCCAGTTGTGTCCAGAGCTGACCTACTTCCTCTTCAGAGCTTCGTTTCAGCAAAACCTTCTCCTCCTGTAGGTGCACCACCTAGTACACAAAGTACAACCTAGTTATTCCTGATTTATTACAAGAAAACTGCAGCAGATAAATTACATTGTGACATAATGTAGGTTTTCCAGAGTCTTAGGTGCTGTTGAAAGCAATTTCAATTTCTGATTTACATTTGTTATCAGCTACTTTTTTTTTTTCATTTTGTGAAAGACACCACTAACTGTGTGTGTGTGTGTATATATAAAGTAAAAGAGGTTTATTCATTTTCATTCAGCACTTTTTTTTATGAAAGACTTGGGTACACAGGTGAGGATTTTAATGGTCCTCACACAAGACAGCGTTCATCATTCAATAAAAATATGGAGTTTCACAGTATTTTGGGGCGGCCATGGCTGAGGTAGACCGGGTCGCCCAATAACTGAAGGGTTGGCAGTTCAAATCTCACTCTGTTCTAGTCAGTCCATTCTCTCCTTGGGCAAGACACTTGACCCATCTTGCCGTCAGTGTCACTCATACGGGTGTATGAATGCATATGAATGTTTGGTGGTGGTTGGCAGGGATGTTTGGCACAAATTGCCAGTCACGCTGCTGTCAGTCTGCCCCAGGGCAGCTGTGGCTACAAACGTAGTTTATCACCAAAAGAGTGAGAATGTGAGAGCAAATGAATAATAAACTAATAATAATAAAATAAAATAATAAACTTTGTATTCAGGAATAAAAGCAAGTATGTATCTATGTACTGTTCTAATAATTACCTCCGCTAATGTTTTAGCCTGGGTTTGTTTAATTGTTAGCAAGATAACTCAAAACGTTATGAACAGATTTTAATGAAATTCTCAGGAAATGTTCACTCTGAGACAAGGAAGACCTGATTAAATTTTGGAGGTGATCTGGATCACCGTCAGGATCCAAGAATTTTTTAAAAGGATTCTCCATTATTATTGGCGTTGTCGTGGTACTAACAAATGTCCACCAGATGGCAGTGGAACTCCTGTTTTCTCAGTCTATGGATGTTTCTATAGACATATCTTCAATAGTTATGGAGCTACATCCTGAAGTAAACCACCATTACGGAAATGTCAGTTTTCACCAATAACTATTCAACAAATGACGATATCAGTGTAATTCTTGCAAAGGGTATGTTTCCGGTGTCAAGATTCTAATAAAACAGATTGAAAAAACAAATGTGGCAGTAATATTGGGGGTGTCAGTCACAATATGTGGGGGAACTGTGCTGTTTGGAGGAGGTTTGCGCTCTGAGTGCTTTTGTAGTTTATACATGGTTTTAAGAAAAAAGAAACAATGGATTGCAAGACTGGAGTAGAGATGCACACCCAAAGAAAAGGGATATCAACAGGTGTTTGGATACATGTAGAAATGGTACATGAAAGTGGTTGAACTGAAAAAAATATTGGAAAATTAGATATTAACTGGAGTATGCTTAACTACAAGTTAACAAGAATATTGAATTGTATATTGCATGTACACGACTATTAAATGTTTGTTAATGAAAAAGACATTCCTCTAAAACTTCTGATCATCCAGAAAATGAGCTAGATAAATTAAATGTGCATACAAATACAATGTTATTTGCTGCAAAGAGAAATTACTGATTTAATGTAGATCTAATTGTGTTTGCCTGAACCTACCTCTTTCTGCAGCAGTTTCTCTTTTTCCTGTAGATGGAGCATTTGTTGCTCTTTCTCCTGCAATACTGCTTTATGACTAGAAACCAACTCCTCTAGCACACCTGTGAAACATTCAGAACAAAGGACATAAAGCTAGGTACAAATTATAATACTTTATACATTGCATGAAAGAACACAGTGATCTATGCAACTTGACAAAAGCAGATAAACTCACAGTCTCTGTCAGCCCAGGCCTGTTTCAGCGCTTCCTCTAGTTTCTGGTTCTGCTCCTTACTGGAAGTCTGGACATCCTCTAGCCTTTCATGTGACTCTTTGAGCTCTGACTGTGTCTGGGACAAAGCTACCTGGGCCTCAGTTAAAGCTTTATTAGTCAGGTTTAAGGAGGTTCGAGTACTTCTTAGTTCTGCCTGCATGTTACTAAGGCTCTTCTGCATCTCTGTTAGAGACACCTGGTGATCTGACTGGAAGATTTCAGCATCTTTTTCACACTGTGACAATGGAGACAGAGAAATAAATACAAGCAAAACAAAGTCCAGTCAATTATAATATTATATGTATATTAATAACTATATTATGCTATTTAATCATAAAGTTAATGTCTGTATACTTGTTTTGACATATACAGACATTATCTAAATGATTAAATATAATTTTAAATAGTTACACTTAGCTTTCCCCCCAAAAAAATAGTTAAAGACCAGTTAAAGATCAACACCTGTGTTTGTTGAGGTTGTTTTTCCTCCATGGATGTTCTCTCCTGAGTAACACAACTGTCCAGTTGCTGCTTCAACTCATCTACATGTATAAATCAAATCAAATCAAATTTTATTTCTACAGCATCAAATCATAACAGAATTCATCTCACAACACTTTTCATATAGAGGCGGTTGGAACTACACACAAGTGATACTCATTTTCCTATATCAATGCCCTTTTTTCCATTACTTACTAGAAGTTTAAGTAAATAAGATTAGACTATGTCCAATATAAATGGCTACATTTGTTCAATACCAGTGTATGTGACCCACCACAGTATGTAATATTATACAAAACAAAGCAAAAATTGCTGGGCATTAAAAGTAATGATATGAAGATTCACTGTCTTTGTATTTTCATTATGGTTGAAGATAGTAATGTAGTAAAAAAAAAAAAAAAAGATCTACTACCAACTACTTGACAACCGTCAAGAATGATATATTATACAAAATAACAGGCCCACTAATACAACCATTCTTTGCATTCATTCTACATTCATTGGACCATGGCTGAATTGGCTTGGTTGCTGCACCTCTGCTTTTGAACCATTGGGAAAACCCTGCATATCCATAATAGCTCACATGTTGAGTACACCACGGACAAACATGAAACAGAATGCAGAACTAAAAAGCACTCACCCATGTCTTTCTGGTGCAGCTCACACAATATCTCCTGCTCCCCCTTGTTTTCCCGTTGGATCTGATCCAGTTCTATCTGATGATGAGCCTGCAAGGGGGTACTGTCCTGGGCTAATGTTTCATTCACAGAGGCCTGGATCTTAGAGAGAGCAGCCTCTTGCTGCTGTTGGAGGTTGACCTGAGAGAGCTCCAGCTGGGACATGTGGATGCTGCTCAGGCTCAGACGAAGGGCTTCAAGCTCTATCATCTTTTGGGCCTAAGGGAAAGTAAGCATTTAGTATGGTTTGAGTCAGTTTTTGCTTTGACAGGAGCAGTGTTTGTGCCTGTGTCAAAGACAACACATTCATATTTTTGCCTTTAATCCAGGTCTTCTGGTTGTAATGAGAAGAAAAAATAGAATAAGGGCATTTTCAACACAACTCATGATTTGGAACTTAACAGCTTATACTGACATGTCAATGTGGGGGCAAATCTACAATGTGAAACCAAAACTAACCACATAAAAATGTCACTTCATATTCATATTAAAAATCAATTAAAAAAAAAAAAAAAAGAGACACCTTCAATTCTACATAATATTGTAATGTATATATTGTGGTGAAAAAATAGGTAGGCAAAGGATACAGAGTTGTGTGAAATCTCTGTGTGTACACATAGCACACCTGTGCCTGTTGAAGTTCAGCTTGGTGTGCAGCCTCCATGCTCTCTTTCAGCTCTGTGCTCAGCTGATTAAGCTGGACTTTATGTTTGGCACTCAGCTCAGCCGTCATCCTCTCGTGCTCGCGTTCAGTCACCTGGAGCGGAGTAACACAGAAAATAGGACACGTAAAGTGACAGAGGAGGAGAGACATTCTACATCGTGACAAAATAGAGAGAATTTTTCCTATTCTGATACCTGTTTAATTAGGTTCATCTGTCGTCTCTGTTCTTCTTCCAAACTGATTTTCTGCTCCAGCAGCTCTGTTTTAATGTGGCTCTTTACCTCAGAAATCTATAGTATGAATACATGCAAATATATAAAGGCTTATTCACAATCTGGCGGAGCATGCTACACCTACTAGTGGTGTTTGGGAAATGTAACATTTTAATCCATTTTATGGTTAAGTCCATCATTTCTTTTGTAAATCCCACCTCTTGTTGATGTTTCTCAGCGAGGTCGATGATATCCTGGTGATAAGACTTCTTGAGTTTCTCTGTGACTTCTTCCACCACCAGGACCTGTCTCTCCAGTACAACCTTAAGCTCTTCTTCTTGCTCCTTCTTTTGCTGTTCCAGAAGATGCCTCACATCAAACAGCTCTTTTTCCTTCTCCTGTACTTCTACCTCCCATTTCTCCCTTTCTTCAGCGAACTAAAAAAAAAAAATTATTGTCCGGTTAGTAGTAACACATACAGTGTTGCATTTAGCATTTAGACCTGCCAAATAAGTGAAATGCTTTGCATCTTTAGTATCTTTCTCACCTCCAAATCCTTGGATTTCAGCAGGTTCTCAAACTGTTCAAGTTCTTCCTCCAGGATTTGCTCCATCTTTTTGATACGTTCATCCATTTCCTTCTCTTTCCTTCTGTACTGCTCGTTCTCCTGCATTGCCTTGGCCAGGGTTTCTTCGAGGTTGACTGCATTTTGTCTTAGACACAGAAGGTCGGATTCTAGTTCACCCTTCAATTGTTCACTGCTGTTAAGATTGGTCTGGCTCTTCTCCAACTCCATCTGAACATTTAGGAGCTGCGATCGGGTTATTTCATGCTCCTTTAATGTTGTGTCCAGCTCCATAGCCTTTTGACCTACTAAGGCAGTTCTGCTTTGAAGGTTCATTTTCAGCTCTTCGAGCTCTGACATCAGGGCATCATAAGAGACCTTGAGAGGAGAAAAAGGTAATAGATTCATTTGTATTTTATGAGTTACATTACAATACCTTACGAAACTCTTTTACCACAATCATAGTAATCAGGGCTTAACAATAAAGATCACCAGCGGCAAGTAAAATGCTACATTAGGCAGGTAAACCTAGAAACTCAGTCAGTAAGAAAGACTTTCAAATTCACACACATCAAACACCAAATGGGACAAGACTTTAACATTAGGTAACTAATTGTCAGAAGGCTATCCTTCAGATATGGCAATCCTTTGTTATTTGTGGTTTTAAATAATTTTTTATAAGATGTAGATTTATTCTAAATAAATGAATACTTTGTATAAGATGTGGATTTTCTGTGACCAATGTCTGCAAACGGAATTGCCCCTTGGGGATAAATAAACCAAGGCTCCTTGTACAGGACTCTGAGAACCCTTTCTGGAAAGACTACCCCACCCACTGCCAGTGTAAAAGCCTTGGATGGAACCGTCCCAGAGCACTTTCAGAGCCCCCTCCCTCTCTGCACCTTGAGGAACTAGCAAGCCACACAGCCTCAGAGGACGACTCTATTCCTACTGACCCCCGATTTCTAGAGGAAGTCGTCAAGGCCATAGGGAAACTCAAAGCTGGAATAAATTTGGTGCAGATATCAAAGCATTCGTCAGATAATGTGATCACATCATTGAATAGACAGAAGGACAGACGACATTAAAAAAAAAGTGCTAAAATCAGTTTCTGCTGTTATACACTATTATAGGCTGCATTTACTTTGCTTTTTGTTTGTTTGTTTTATCTGATCTACCTGTAATGTGTGGAGCTGGTTGTCATGACTAAGCTCTGGGTTGTGTCCAGCTGAATCTGCAGCCTGCTTTATGACCTGCAGAGATGACGCCAAAGGCTCCTGCTGAGTTCTTAGCTCCCCCAGTGGTTTATCCTCATCTACCACTGATTGAGGCATTTCTGGGAGAAGCAGAGATGGCTCTATTGTCTTCATCACCACCTCTGTTTTTTCCTTTTCTTCTTCTTCAAGTAAAGCACTGAATTTGTTCTTGAAGTTGTCTTGTTCATGAATTTTCAAAGTCATCCCCTCCTCAACATGTTTTCTTTTTTCTTTCTCTTCTTCAAGCTCCCAGAGAGCCTGCCTGAGCTCTTCAGTCACTTGGGCCCACCTGAACACACAAAGATAAAAGTTTAAGTCAATGCCATAAGTTGTTTGATAGTAGAGATTTTGATGAAATGCTCTGAAATTTAATACACGAGAGATTCATCCAAGAAAAGAAAAAAAAACATTCTTTTTCAGAAGACATTAAATAAAATTGTTGTTCAGGCTGTTGCTTTAAGGCATGCAGAGAACAATAGGCACAAGATTCAAGGATGTGTACAGTGTAAAATTTCACTTTGTCATGTAGCTATTGATCTAAACACATTAATTTTGAATGTGCTGTTGATGTTACAATGCACAGAAATGAAAATGAAGCTCATAACATTTGTCAATACAGACATGTATGTATGTAGGGTGTGTGCAAAATGTACGGCTGATCCAGACCCTAACCCAATAGTGTTTTAAACTACAAGAGCCATAGGTCCAACAGGGGAATGAAGTCAATGAGATAAGTATGAATTTTAACAGCAACATTAGAGCCATTTCTTATTTATCTTCTAACTTAATACACATAAACATTTTTGGTTTTACAGTGATTTGAACAACTGTCCAAAAGACACAGCATCAAAGTAAAATTAAGTCTTTTGAAAACCATAAACATTATTTTACCTGACAAATCTGAGATTAGATAATCACCAAGTACGTTACCAAGCTAGCATATGCTCTGTGTGAGCCTACTTAATTATTATTGTGATAGAAACAGGTCAATATTTATTTTGATTATGTTGAGGTGCTCACTGTAACAACAGAACACTCAGGTGTTACATCACGCATCCATTTTCTTTTCATGGGGTGAGAAAAAAACACAACACTGGCAAAACAGTATATATTCATGAGATGAAGCAGAGCAGCAAAACAGAAAACTTTTAAAGACTGCTAATCATATGTTCTTTTCCTTTGGTCTTTTCCTTTCAGTTCTCTCCACAGCGAATCATTTGTCTCCACCTAACCCTGTCTTCTACATCCTCTTCTCTCACACCCACTCCCTTCATGTCCTCTTTGACTCCACCTATACACCTCCTCTTTGACTCCACCCATACACCTCCTCTTTGACTCCACCCATACACCTCCTCTTTGACTCCACCCAT
>JAPSES010074938.1:0-10100 GCA_029822895.1 Maxillicosta whitleyi | reverse complement strand
ATTTGTTTTTGATGATGTGACGGTAAACATTCTGGATAAATAATGACCTACACAGAAAAACTAGATCCAACTGACAGACGTCTGTGTCCAGTGAGGCAGACAAAGGATGATCTGTAAACAACACAAACGTACACCTACGGGACACAAACAACCGTGATCACTAGCGAGAATGCTAACATCGGTGCTAGCTCACTAGCATCCAGGCATCACCCATAACATGAGTTCATAAACCAGTAAACACTGATACAACCAGTAGAATCATCAAGAGCACAAACAGGAACAGATGGAGTCTAGAGGATTTACCTGAACTAACAACAACAACAGCAGCAACAACAACAACAACAACAACAACAGGTCTACATCCGATCAGATGCTTCTTTTTCTCTCATCACTCTCCATTCTGCTAAAGCTGGGCCCAGGCAGACTCTGGTCACTCAGTCTCTTCTTGTTTTACAACAGTGAATGTGTGCTTTGAAACTGTAGAAAGAAAAATGCTCCAAAAACGAAGAAGAACCAGAACAGTCAAATGTTGCATAGTTTAAATCCCTTCCTTGTGGGCTGTGTCGTATGTGCAAAAACCTCATAAAAACATATGATTATAGCAAAGGTTTCTTCTGTATCTAAACTTAATGCCTGGAAAACTGATTTACAGGAGAAAACTATGGAGCAATGGAGGAAAACTTGTGAGTTAGCCCCAACACAGACGGGTAGGACGCCTTTAAAACTGCTGTAATTTAACTGGACACAGACTTTATTTTACAGCAGAAAAACTGAACACATTCAACAAACAGAAGATAAAGACACTGTTCCACTGTCTATGGTCATGTCCAAAAGTTAACGCATGTTCCAGGAGGTTCTATCAGTGAAACTAGTGCTGGAACCCAGGTTTTTGGTTGTTTTTTTTTAGGATTATACCCAGAAGAGATTCACACAAACCGTCGTGAGAAAATCCTCATAAACCTGTGAATATTATAAACAAACACTTGGTCACGCTGTCATGGACAGAAACGGGCAAAACGGCTTAAAGAACAGACTTTATGTTTAAAATAGTAAATGTTCTGCTGTTCTATAGTTCTTTTCTACACTTTGGTGCTCAAAGTGCTTTACAAAGACACACACACACACACACACGTAGGAGAATACTATGCTAATGTACTATGTCAGATCTACTGGGAGCAATTTAGGGTTCAGTGCCTTGCTCAAGGACACTTTGACATGTGGACAGTGGGAGCCAGGATTTGAACCACCAACCCTTGGGTCATTGGACAACCTGTTCTACCAACTGAGCCACAGCCGCTAAAGACAAACAGGAACATTTTTGAAAAGGCGTGGGGTCGTTTCATTAATTACGTTAAGAACACAGATCGGACTGATCTATGTGGGACACCATAATAATAATAATAAAAATAATAATAATTATTATTATTATTCCTGTCCGGGTCCACAGTTACACACTATCTGATTTATTCTACTGTCATCATCTAAAGGACTGACACGGTTTCCTGTTTTACTTTTAACTGTATTTTTTTTCCCTTTTCTGTTCATATGATTGTTTGTTTGGTGTTTTTCATGTAGGATCTGTAAAAAAAAAAAAGCCCTGAAGATGCTGACCGCCTCCTGTGATGTCAGAAACAGAAGTGACCGCGTCCAACTTTCCTCTGACACACACTCTATTGAAGTAATGACTCACAGCAGAAACACTGTTCAGGACCAAAACCTGGGTGAGGGGGGAAAAACTGGGGGGCCGGTGGGGGTCCGGGTCATGTTGAAACTAATGTTTATGGTAGAGACTGAACAAACACATGTGTGCGTATCTGCATATTCATACATGTGTGTGAGTGCGTCCTCACAGAAGCCGTGCTTAGAGCCCGCAGCGTTGGCGAGGCCTGACAGAACCCGATTGAGGGAAAGAGGGCGGGGCTGCCGAGCGGCTGAACAACGTGTGTGTTGTTTGGACTTTTCTCTGGGGGTTTTCCAGGCCAGAATCAGAGCTGGAGGATTAAGAGAGCCACCTGGAAGGAAAACCTCCAGTCACGTGACGAGTCAGTCACACGAAGACGTTTTCAGATTGGACCTGGAGGTGGCGGTGAACTCTCCGTTCGTGAATGATCTCACACTCTGGAGGCGAGTTCAGCTCAAGCTTCTGTCGTGTCAGTGTGGAATGACAGCGACGTGAGGACGGCCACGTGTTTGGAAGTGACGGAGAACTGTTCAGGTCTGGTACTTAACCTTTAAAGACTCATCCATGCCATCACAGCAGTTCCCAAACTCACTTTTATGTCATTTATCACCATTTATTTTTTATATAATCTTCTGTATTTTGTGTGTGTGTCTTTTTTTTTTTTTACTGTTAAATCATGTCTTTTCATATGTTTGATTTAGATGTTCATGAAAACTCAAACCTTATTTTATCAAAACAGAGAAAACATGAAGAAAAAGTGAGTTTTACAGTAAATATATGAATAAGTGGTGGCAGGAACAACAAACCCCACCTCTTACATATATTTTGTCCATTGTAAGTAAATGAGTTTTATTTTTTTTTTAATCATAAAAATTGGAACTTTGACCTACTTTTCCCAAAATGTAATGATATCTGTGGGTCATTGGTAAACTATAAACCTCCTTTGGTCTGAATTCAACCAATAATTTTGCTGCTAAAATGTAAACAAACAAACCAAACCAAAAACAATGCACTTTACCTCCCCTTTGGGGGGGGGGGTTCATGTTTTTAAATGTTCTTTTTAATGCAACTTTTTTGAAAATGACCCAAAACTTTCAGACAAAATATGTGTTGGATGATTTAACGTTAACGGACGTTTAACGAATTGAAAAGGACAAAAAAAAAAAAAAGTCCTGTCCAGTTGCTGCAGTGGGATGATGATCCACCAGGGGGTAGAAAAGAGATCAGAGGCTCTGGAGTTACCATGGAAACACTGTCATCTTCTACAACACTCATTCACCTGTAAAACCCATGGAGTTGGATCAGTACCAGTGGATTTATGTTCAGTTATTTATATTTTTGCTGGAAAAAGTAACTTTTTCTTCATTTTTCTCTGTTTTCATATAATTACCTTTGAATTTTCTCTGAGTTTTCATGAACATTTACATGATACGTGAATTAAATATAGGAAAATACACTATTTACACTAAAAAACACCAAATTAGAGGACAATATTGTTTAAAAATTGGTGATAAATCAGTTAAGAAAAGGTAGAAGTAGAGAAAAACTCATTTGGGAACTGACATAAAAGTAGCGCTGGGTCTTTATGGGTTAAAGTTAAAAAAGCTGCCAAAAACACCCAATGTATCAAATGTGATACAAAAAAATACATCATCAACAAAATGATACGGCAAATCTTTTTGTTCGGATTATGTTAAAAGTAATTTTGTGGTTAGTTTTTAATGGGTTAAGACGTCTTTTAAAACCTAATAAACCTTCAAACAAAAAAGTGCATCTGAAAAGGAACTGAAGTGTCCGGATAAAGTACAATATTTACCTCTGAGATGGAGTGGAGGGTAAAGTCAAATACAAGGGTTTCCAAACATGTACTTGAGTAAAAGTACACAGTGACAGTATCCCTGTGGGTTACTGCCGTCACCCTGTGGGTTTATGGGATATGAGCGAGTGTTGGGAGACCAGAGGAAGCCACGCCCATCCAGCACCGGCCTCTACTCTATTTTGTACTTTAAAAGTCGTCTAGGAATGGACAGTGTTATGTAATCTAACACACACACACACACACATAATGTATAATTCTGCAGCTAACTGCCATCATTAGAACACTCAGAAGGTAATCAGAGCAGAGTTTTTACGTCTACTGTCATAATTTAACCCATAAACACTGGTGCTTTTTCTCTCTATTTAACCGTCCTTAAGTGATCTATCACCATTTATTACAATATTATCCTGTATATTTTCATTTCCTAAATGTAATTCACTGATCCTGTGGATGATCATGAACGGAGGAAATTCAGTTTCAGTTAAATCTGTCATTAACTGAACATAAACCCAGTGTATCCGTCCACTGGTTCTGATCCAACTCCGTGGGTTTTACTGTTGTTCCTTTTGTTGGCTATTTAATTATTTTTTTCTTGATTTGTGTTTATTTTCCATTCTTAATTTGTCTTTACCAATTGTTATTTTGAAATTTTTCTTTTGGTTAATTTTATGTATTTGGTTAATTTTATGTGTTTTTTTTGGGTTAATTTTCTTGCCTATTTTATTCTTTTTTTTTTTTATTTTATTGTTTACTTTGGTTGTTTACCTTCATGTTGTTGCTTATTTTAATGATCATTTATTTCATTTTAGGGCCTTTTTTTCCCCCCACACTGTATCAACTGTCTCCATCCACTGTCACTGATCCAACTCCACAGGTTTTACCGGTGAATCTATGTTGGAGAAGATGACAGTGTTTCCACGGTAACCACGGAGCCTCAGAACATCCAGGTCATAACTCATGAGCGTGAACAGACGAAAAAAACTGCATTTTACACCAATTATTGACACGCATTGGTAGGTTTAGTGGCTCAGCAGATGGTTTTGGTCGGCGGTGGTTGTTTGGGTCTTTATGGGTTAAAGGAATATGTGCAGAAACATGTGTTTGCAGTTTGTGGGAATAATATAATAACTCACCGTAGTCGATCATGTTGTGTTCCAACCAGGTGCGAACTGGATCCAGAGGCACAAATCCACACAGAACATCAGCTCAGACACCAACACATGGTCCAGACGGATTCAGCTGGGGTAATGTGGCGGTACCTCTCCTCCTCCTCCTCCTCTTTACTGTCTGGAGAACACAACTGCGTCTCAGTTAAAGCACAGCTCCCCTAAAATCACTGCCCCTTTCCTGAGACCCAGCCCCACAGAGGAAAACCCAGCGCACTGCCTGGGCCTGACCTCACACCTACTTTATATCACACACTGGTTTAGTCTTTTACGGGCCTGTGAGAGTGAGTGTGCCCACTGTGTGAGTGGGTACGAACGCTGCCGTGGGATGAATGGACCCTCTGTGGGCTGCTGCAGTTTACCCACAAACACACACTCCTCATCTGTGTGAATCTGTTGTTCAGTCTGGGTCAGAGCTGTTTGAACTGGGCGGTTCGGTACATATACAGATCTGGGTTGATTCTGGTCAGGGTTGGGGGGGGGGGTTGAACCACTCTGGTGAGAGGTGAGGCCTTTACGGGGCTTGGTATGTGCTTCAGGATATGGTGGAACTTTAAATGTGGGCTGTTCTCAAACTGCACATTTTTCCCAGTGAAGCTTTGGCTTCGTGGTTGGAGCCGTCGACTCAAACACACGTTTAACGGAACAGCCTGAACGCAAACGTCTGTTTCTGGATGGAGCTGAATTACATCCTATATACAAAGGGAAGGTTTGTTTAACTCTAAATGTGACAAAATAGGTCCAACAATGAATTAAGCGAATGCACAGACTAATAAAGTAACGCCCACAGTTTGATGTTTGGGTCGTCAGTTTGGAATTTTATGGAAACAAATGCCCATATATGGACAAGAGGGTGGAGCCCTATAATAATGTAACATAATTATCTATTATTATTTATTACTACTTTGTTCAACTGATACTTTCTAATGTGCATTTGTCTGTTTTATCACACCTGTTTTTATAGTTATTGCTGTTAATATTTTCTGTTGCGTGTATATTCAGTATTTGTGCTGCTGTTGGAGTGCTTCAGGCAAGGGGTCAATAAAGTTCTATCTAATCTAATCTAATCTAAGTTCCTTTGGGCTTTTCCCTTCAGGGGTCTCCACAATGAATCACCTTCGCATGTTGATTTGTCACAGGTTTTTATGTCGGATGCCCTTCCTGACACAACCGGGCTTGGAACCGGCACAATGAGGCTTGCGCCCCTTGTGGCTACATTGGGATATATAACGTAAAAGACCATTCCCAAGGGCCCACCTGGGTCTCAAACCGGCCATCTTCCGCACCAAAGTCAGTGGCATAAACTACTGAGCTACTCAGTCACTATGTAAACATATTACCTGTTATAAGTTTACATGAAACTGAATATTGTACAAATGAACATTCTAGTTCTGGTTGGTATTTCATGAATCCTATTCATTTGTATTTATATAATGACATTTTGGTCCCAAATGTTATGTCCCAAATTATGTTTCACATTTTTTACTGATGTTTTTTTTATGCATTAAATTAACTGCGCTAATCGTTAATGCTAGGTGCTGTGTGTACATTAGAATGGGTAAAATGTAAAATGTGGAAATTCCCAACAAGAATAATCGTTTTGTTTTTTTGCAATAAATTGAATTACACGACTTCACTGTGATGCAACTCAACCGTGCTAGAGATCACACACATAAATCGACAGCTGGTTCACTGTAGAATTCTGTTTTCCTGCAAAAAACTCCCTTCTGTGTTCTTGAAAGTTTCTTCTTCTGCACAAACAGTTCACAAAACGACCTACTGTTACAAGCAATTAGACATAATAACATTCGTAAAACTAACTTATCTTTTATGTATATTCAAGGCATGAGAAATAATGATAATATATCAAATAAATAATAAATAATGACAAAAATTACCATATTTTAGAGACATTCTGATGATAACAGCTGCCTTTGATGCAGGTGGATGAGAAACCTGGATCTGCTTTTGCCCCAGAAGACGTCTAAACGACAAAAAAAATAAAGATACTAATGTTAGATAAACTGTCATATTAGACTTTCTGTTCCTTTAAAAGGTTTAGGCGTAAAAGTCCAATCACAATGATCAGTTCAATTCCACATTCAGGTAAATTTGTATATTTGTAATTTGTATATAGTAACTCTAGAGAGTTTTTACGTTTATTGTATTTAATATTATATTTTATGTTTAATTTCTCACTTGCATGCACTTTTCAATCTTTTTTGCACCCCTACTGAGTGTTCTCTGAGAACCTGTAACTGAATTTCTCCACTGTGAGATTAATAAAATATATTATCTTATGTAAATCTAATCTGCAGTAGGACCGACCAGTAAAATAATATCATAATAATATAGAAATAATGTCAACTCCAAACTTTTTAGGGTGAAAAAAGTAAAATTACATTATGAAAAGGTTTACATTTACAAACTATTCTTTCAAACCATGTGAATAACATGAACAAACTGAAAAAACACATTTAATTTTAACAATATTCTGTCTCAGTTTATCATTTACACATAACAAACAGATCACTGTGGATCTACAAATACAGAAAACAATTAATAACAGAATACTGGTATTATTGTATTGTATTTTCTTAAGACATTTCAGTTGTTCATATTTGTTCAGATTATTCACATTTTTGGTGAAATTATACTTTGTTTTAGTGTAAATACATGAAAATATTTGCATTTACAAAGATAAAAATTAGAGTTGTCAGTATTTCTGTTATTATAATAGTATTTTACTGGTTCTGGTCTGAATGTGGAACCTGAACTAAAAAGATTGTTAATATCTTAGTATAATTTTTGTATTTTAACAAATTCATCCTAAGGGTCGAACTGGACCCTTTGGGGGGTTGTATTTGACCCCATGTTCGACACCTGCGGTCTAGTTGATGAATAACTATAGGATTTTTTTTTAATTTCTTGCTGGAAAATACTGGCATGAATATGAAAAGACTAAAAGTACAGTAAGTGTTCGACGCTTCCACAAACATGGCAAAAATAATGCTTTAAAAAAAACATGGAAAAAAAAACACTGAAAATAACTGCAAACTCTTTAAGCACCGACTCCCTCTGGAAACCTCAGGAAAACCCTGCACTACATCTGCAAAAAAAAAAAAAAAAAAAAAACTGCAGTAAAAACAGGATTATTGGCTGTAATCGACCAGTTGGACTGGAGCGACAGGTCATCTGGAAGGATAGAAGTGACACATCTGACCTAAACAGCAGATCTGCAGAAACACAGGTATTAGATTATACAGATATTATACACACACCTGCAGGAACTTATTATATAATTAAATCCTCCTGAAACCCCCGACAGGACATGTTTTGGCTTCTTTTTTTTAAATTAAATAATTGCCTTAATTTGAAATGGCATATTGCAACAGGTTTTTGTTTTTTTAATGGAATGTTGTTTGCCTTGGACAATTTTTTTTTTCTTTTTTAAGTAACACTGTGAAACTCTGGACCCAATAAAAGGACAAAAATGCACGTCTGGGCTCAGGAGGGTACGAGTCAGACAATAATTAGGATTTCAAGAAAACATGGAATATTTTCAGAAAGACAATAAAAACTAACATACACGTTTGTTTTATATGTTCTCTCTCTCAGTCTCTGAGTTTAAAGACACATTGGGACGTGTTTAAAGAAGCTTATTGTCAGGTTAAAAACAGACTAAACCCACAGTTGGGTCTAAACTGTCCTAGCACTAATAATAATATAATAATAATAATAATAATAATAATAATATTGTCTGGTTCTGGTACCACAAACCACTTAAGTCTGTTCAAATCATTTACTATATTTACTTTACTTAGTCTCTTCATCACCTGGTGTCCCTTTAACCACGCCCCTCTGGGGGAGGGGCTACTGTTTCACTTATAGCCCCAATGGAGGCAGAATCGGATCTGACAGGACGGACGTCCTCACCCTCACCTGTCTCTTCAGACTAACGTGCCCCCATCCAACTGCATCATAATAGACTGGAACTATGTCCATATATGGACGTCCATCAGTCCTGGTGCATCTCCAGTCTGTCCGTCCATGGCAGTGGATCCGTCCATCACTGCAGTGCTCCTTAGTTTTGTCTTTTCCCACTGGGTTTTCAGAGTTCGTCTTTGTCCAGAAGGACGAGGGACAAACAGGACGTGTCCTTCATCTCCTGTTTATTTAACTGTTGTTTGTTTGTTTCTGTAAAACCCTCAGAGGAAACCCTGCTGTGATGTACAAATAAAACTGAACTGAAGCGGATGATTGTCCAAACTGTGCCATCGTCTGTTTGTTGCCTCCCTCTAGTGGCTGTCCTGGGTCACTGCAGCAGAACCCTGGTTCCAGTCTCTTGTGTATGTTAGAACCCAAGAGAACAATTACACGAGAGCAAAAATAAAATAAAATCAGATTAAAGGGACTGAAAAAGGAACTGATGGGACTGATGAGGAATCAAATCCAGTCCACACAGAAGCCCGACCCTGGAGCTGATGAACTGACCTGAGTTTAGATCAGGGGTCACATTAGGTCAAAGTCCATCTGTGTAAAGTAATAGAATAAGTAAGTAAAAGTATATAATATCCTTTTTTGTCATTGTATAGTTTTTAAAACACCCCCCCCCAACCAACACACACACACACAAACACACACACACTCACTTAGATACAAGATAAAAACACAATAAATATTATTATTAAAACTATAAAAATATGAAGATACTAAAATAAGTTAAAGAATATTTAAAAGTACCCCAGGTCATATACACATCTACCCATGGAGGTTATTACTCAGGAGTCTAATTGCACATATCATTAATTACATAATAATATATAAATAATGTGTTTTAGAGTGAAAAAACTACAATTATACAATGAAAATGTTTAAATCTACTAACTATTCTCTAAAACAACATGAACGAACTGTGCAATTTGAACAATATTCTGTCTCAGTTCATCATTTACATGTGTAAATTAAAACGTACAGATCACAGCAGATCTACAAAATGGAATATTGGTGAATTTTGCACTTAAAACATTTCAAAATATTCATATTTATTCAGGTTATTCACATTTTTGTACAATGATAATTTGTTTTAGTGTACATACAGTCAGAGACAAATGTGTAGTTGTGTGTATTTATAGATTATTATGTTAGTATTTTACTGATCTGACCAACTGGAGATTAAATTGCTCTTGTTAATAAAATTATGAATCAATTATTAATATCTTCAGTGTAATTTTTGCATTTCATCCCAGGGGCCACACTGGACCCCACATGTTTGAGACCTCAGATTTAGATTAAACTCATCCCACCAGTCACTTTTCCATTAGGTTTATGTGTAAAGCTTTACTAATATTTACTACGTTAAAAACATTAGTGTATAATGTCAGTTTGTCCATTAAATCCTAAATGTGTTAAAACATTAGTGTATAATGTCAGT
>JAPSES010074937.1:0-10100 GCA_029822895.1 Maxillicosta whitleyi | reverse complement strand
CCCCCCCCCCCCCCCCCCCCCCCCCCCCCCCCCCCCCCCCCCCCCCCCCCCCCCCCCCCCCCCCCCCCCCCGGCAGAGACCACTGCAATTTCCTCTGAAATCTGCATGTGTGCACATATGACAGTCATTCCATGTCTGTGTCTGTTGAACTCCAATACAAACACACCTTATTCTACTGAATAAACACCTGATCATGTCTTATTTATGAAGGAAAAGTCTAAAAACCACTACTGTGGCCATCACTGTCTTCTTACAATAGGTAAAAACTGTATTATTTGTACTATAAAAGTAACTGGAATCCATAAATAACTATTAAAACTATACTGGACTTCTGCTCTGACAATGTTCCAAACTCCGAGGACTGGTTCTTCTATCAGTTCAACGCTCCTGGACTCAATTAGATCATTAAAGGTGTGGTTGACAGACCAGCAGATGAAGACCCTGTCATGACCAGAACTATCTGCAGACCTGAACCCACTTTGAAAACCGCCAAAGGAAGATGGATTGAACATGCCATCGAACATGTCTGAGCTCCTTGAATTCCTATGTCAGGAGCTGCATATCGTCATCCAACAGCAAGAGTGGAGAAAAACACATGAAACATGAAAGCTGCCATTGAACATCAGGATTATTCCACCAAATACTGATGTCTGAACTTTTCCCAAATTACAACATTAGTTTGTGTTGATAAACAGGAAGAAAACTCCAAGGCATTTGTTTAAACCATTAAAATGCCTTTAAAATGCCATCACAATAAATGGGTTTTAATGCTTAAGAGAGTGCCTTAGAGTTTTCTTCTTGTTTGCCCTCTACTTTATGAATCCCTTTTCCCAAAGAGTACATTGAACAAACTCTTTTTTGGGTCCTAAGCATTTTTTGCACTTTTTGAACATTACAATTGTGTTGCTTACAAATGAAATAGAACTGGTTTTATTTGCATTATTTGACATTGTGTCTTTTTTATGTCAATACATGCTCTAAATAATAATATATTTATTTGGAATTTGGAAGAAATGTTGTCGATAGTCTAGAGAATAATAATAAAAAAAGTTCATTTTACTCAAACACATCCCTATAAATGGTAAAATTAGAGAAAGTGATTATTTTACAGGGGTCTCTTGTGTTTTTTTCAGAGCTATCAGTGTAAGTTTTAGTAACGTAGTATTGTGTCGACAGCCTTTTCATCACCATACATGTATGTTTGCACATGTGTGTTTTTAGTGTTGGAATGTACGTCCTGGTGGGAAACTTAGTGGTCACTAGTGGGGGGTGGAATGCAATTAGTGTGTGACTGTTCGGGGAAAAAGAGGAGCCAGATTACGTGGAAATGCCCGAGGATCATTTTGACCACTGAACTATCACAGTCACCACAAAAACAACACATTGCATAGTTTATTTGTGTAGAGCAACAAAATTATATTTACACAAAAGTAAAACTAGCTCCAGGGGACCCTGCCTTTTTTTGCATTTATAGTCTAACAGATTCCAGTGTTCCTGGTTTTGCTGAGTAAGACCCATGCACACAAATGCAGTGGGATGAGGCATGTGATTCCAGGTGATTTACAAAGGTTGAGTCTAAATTTAAGGCTATTGGAGTGTAGAATAAAACTGAATTATTTGTGTGTGTGTGTGTGTGTGTGTGTGTGTGTGTGTGTGTGTGTGTGTGTGTGTGTGTGTGTGTGTCAACTTAAGTTTTAGTCCCAGTGTTTACCTGTTGCAGATGGAATTCCAAGTTTGCTCTTTCCCAGTTCCTTCTTGTCACTGGTATTCACTCCATTTACATTTTTCTCCTTGACACATAAATGTGCAGATCGAGGTTTTATGGCCAACCGAAAGGTGGACACAAAAGTCTTTGAATCCTTGGCGCCTTTGTCCATCTTTGCCAAAACATTTAAAAAAACAAAAACAAAAGTCAGACAGTCATCAGTTGGATTTTCTATTCTTTGGATTTAGTATGGAAATATGCAGTGGAACTCATGTGTTGCATACTTGGCCAGTCTCTATTTACACATCATCTGGAACAGGAGGAGCCTTTGGTCTCAGACTGCCTCTGAAATCACAGCCCACTCATGGATCTGCAGTACACAGGAAACAGCCAGTTTTATCGGAAGGCCAGTTAATAACAAAACACACATGTGGAGCCACTGCTGCAGCTCTGAGCTGCACTGTGACAGAGTGTGAGACACACACACACACACAGAGAGAGAGAGAGAGAGAGAGAGAGAGAGAGAGAGAGGGTAGGAAACAAAAGAGACAGCGAGAGCAATGAGTGGGAACCAAAACATTCAACATAAAGAGAAACTGAAAGAAATACAATGAGCAGTGATAAAAAGAACAAATTAAAGACGGATAAACAGTTATATTTACCTTCATAACGCTTTCCTCTCCTATTTCCTGTTTTCTTTTGGCATTTAATTCCCTGTAAACACAACGCAAACTAGAGCCAGTACACAACACCATTCAGAGCAGGAATCAAGAAGATCCAGTAGAGCAGCTTTGTGTCAGGTACAGACTCTGGTGAGTAACATTAGCTAGAAAAGTCATTCTTCCAAACACCAGTTTCTCACAAGAACTGTGCAGGAGTGGGACCTCGTGACCCCACCCAGTAACCTACTGTTAGCACATGTAAATGAGACTTAAAGTGTGCTGATAAAGATGGACTTACGTCTGTCTGGGTGTGTCTCCACTGTCTCATTTTACCTTTTGGTGGATAAGGGTTCGCTGCAGACTAGTTTGGTCTTATGAATATTCAAAGAAAGCAGGAGGTCGGGGATTGTCTGACTGTTAAACTGCACACATTAGATATACTGACTGTTTTACTTTTGTTTTTGTTTTGTTTTTTAACCTAATTTATGGCTTTAAAATGCATTTTCAGAGTGAAATCAATAATGTTTATAATGATTTTTAATAATGTTAATAAATATGCCAATACTTTTACTTTCCCGATTCTCAGGAGTTGTTTTTTTTTAGTGTTTTTATAGTAGTGCTGTCAAACCATTTACATTTTTAAATCAGATTAAGTCAAGGGTTGCTGTGGATTATTTCGATTAATCACAATTAAATATTATTCATTTTTAATCTATATTAGTTGTGTTTCATTTTGCAGAAGCAAACTGACTCAAGAAAGAAGGGAATTGGGGGTGGCAGTGGCTCAGTTGGTAGAGCAGGTTGTCCAATGACCAAAGGGTTGGTAGCTCAAATCCTGGCTCCTACTGTTTACATGTGAAAGTGTCCTTGAGCAAGACACTGAACTCTAAATTGCTCCCAGTCCAGTCTGGCATGGTACACTAGTATAGTAGCCGCCTACTGGTGTGTGTGTGTGTGTGTGTGTGTGAATGTGAGGCTTTGTAAAGCACCTTCAGTACCAAGTTGTAGAAAAGCACCATGTAAATACAGTCCATTTCCAATATATCTGCATTTAACATGTTTATTCAACAAAACTTGAAACAACTTGTAATAATCTCCTAACTTTATGTGTTGGTTCTGCTGCCTGTCATTACCAGATCAATTGCGTATTTGCGCAAACACAACGCTAACTCTACTTGGACAAACTACCCCACATAACACATTCAGTCATTCCCATTGTAGATGGGTTAAATGCATTAAAATTTTAAATCAGATTTATCATGATGATGGATTAATCTGTGTTACCGTGTTAATTTTGACAGCCCCATTTCATACAGATACAGATATACTTTATTAATCCCCAGGGTAAACTCAAACTCCATTCGCTCAGGAAATTAAAACAAAGCTAAATAAAATGAAAAGGATATCTGACTTATTTAATTGATGGATTGACTGATCGTTAAAATGTTTCTGGACCTTTTAGTCTGGTTTAGATTAGATGTAGGTTTTAGGTTTTCTCAGGATTTTTGTCCACAACTGTAAATGTATATTTTAATATTAGTAATAATAATAATAATAATAAATAATGGATACAATTTTATAGCACTTTTCTAGACACCCAAAACGCTTTTTATATTATTAATCCATTATTCATTCCCATTATATGTCTGACACTTTACTTTTACACTCTTCCACAGCTTCTCATGTTATTGCATTTCACAAATCTCCTGTATTTTTAACTCTGAATATGTACTTTATTTACTCATGAATAAACACAATAGAACATGTTGTTGTAAGGTGGTTTAAAATGGACACATTTCACTGAAACAACACAGATAAGCAGACTGTAACAGACTGGTATGCATAAGTACAACCATATGGTGGGAGATACATTTACTTTGGACCACAAACATGTCCTTGGGCGCTAAAAGACTGTTGATTGATGGCGTAGGCCCGAGAGCGAAAGATAACTGTTTACTAGAGGCCAGACTCATTTTACCTCACACTCAAGAGGACTCACACACACACACACACACACACACACACACACACACACACACACACACACACACACACACTTGGCTCTCTGTATGTTTGTACACATTTGTGATGTACTCTCTCCTTGATTAATCAGCCAACACTTATGTGGTTGAGAGGTTATTTATAGATATGAGATGGTTTTAGGATATTTATGGCTGTTGTTTACATTCACTGTGACCTATTAACCCTTTAACCCCTGATGTGTCACTGGTGAGTATTCTGAATGTATGATTTATTTGAAAGATTCATAACAATTCAACCATTTGTTCAAAACATGCTGATAGATTATTCTTTCCATAGACATCTGAGCATGCTCAGTGCAGCCCTCTACCACCTGTGGAAAACACCATTACACTATTTTCTATGTAGTTTTTTTTGGTTTTGTTTTTAATGTTGTTTACTTGCAGTGTTGTGGTACAACAGTGTATTAGGGCAACATAAGAAAATAAAAACGCTTGTCACTATGAGAATAAAGTTATAATATTTCGATAATAAAATCAGAATACAAAAAGAAAAAAGTCGTAGTTTTAAAGAAACTAATTATGTAATAAAAAAAAAAAATTATGTACTTTTATTAGATAAATGGACAGAACAAAGCCATAATATTATGAGAAAGGTGGGAAAAATATCATAACTTACCAGAATAAAGTCGGACCCACTCGTCACATAATGGAGAAATTGGAACTTTTTGTGAGGTCATACTTTTATTTTGGGGTTAATCTGGTCGAAAAGGAGTGAAAGTTTCTGCTTGTAACTCTGTTGAATTATTTTCAACATATTATGACTTTAATCTCAAAAAAGTACAACATTATTTTCAAAAAAATAATGATTTTTTTTAAAACTATGACTATAATCTCAAAATATTTCAACTTTATTCTTGTAGCAACAAGTGTTTTTATTTTCTTATGTGGCCTTAATTTCTCTCTCTCTCTCTCTCTCTCTCTTTTTTTTTTTTTTACTGTGTTTTTACCAAGGTTTGACCACGCAACTGCTTTTTGGAGTTCAACCGGGTGTCAAAAAGCAGCTGGACTGATTTAGAAAAATGAACCCCAAAACAAAAACATACTTCCAGTTCACAGTTCTTGTTCAACATCCTAAATCCTCCCTTTGTCTTTTTCTCTGTTTCCATCCGGTTTTGACCCTAAAATACACATTAAAGCAAAACCACTGAAGAAAAGGAACACAAGCCCATACTCACAGCAGAATTTATGACACTGATACACACATCAACAGCACATTTACCTGGAATCAGGGGTTAAAAGGTTTTTATTCTCTAAATCTGACGTAAAAATCAATGTATTAAAACTTAGATTTTAGTTAGTTATTCATTGCATTCCTAAGGATGATCCATTCAAGGTTAAAGTCTTGCAAAACGTACTTTTTGGAACACGTGTATGACACATGGTGAGTTTTTTTTTTTTTTTTTTAACCTTATATGGATCTGTACATGGAATAAAATACTCTAATACAATTCCTGACAGCCCCAGCTTGTTCCCAGACAATTATCCTTATCACACAAAAATCATGAAAGGTTAGAACCAAGTCTTTGGAATTCCAAACAGGAAAAACAGAGAGGGAAGGGCAGTGTTCTCTCCCTGTAACTGAAGGCTCCAACTATGGTAATGATTTTACTTCCTGTTTTCATGACGTCCCTTAAAGAAATGCAGGGTAAATGTTAATTGGGTAACATCCTGTTCCCACAAACATATGTTGAGTTCCACAACTATTCCAAGTAAGTGGAGCTCCTTAGTATGTGACGTTGGACATGATCTGTGATTGGTTTGACAAGTGTTTGCACAGATTTAGGCCGAAAAAATGAATGGCACCACCTTATGGTTGGACAAATCACACAGTTGAATTGACTAGATCTGGGCATTAATCCTCTAATATTGTAAAACTATTTTTGAGGCAACTTCATATTGACATTTTTACCCTTTTTAAATCATTTATTACTATTATTGCATTATCCCTACATTTGAATTTTCAGTAAAAATCAGGTATTTTCCCTTACATAAAACCTTAGAGTAAATACAAAGGTCCTTGAATGAAAACCTACCATTGACTGAACATAAAAACTAGTTTCTACAACCACTGCCCTTTGTCAAACTAATTGGTTTTACTTCCTGTTTTCATGACTGCCATGGCAGATGTTGGTGTTTCCATGCTCAGTTTGGAGCCTCTGAAAATCCTAATGGATCATATCTGGTACTGCTGAAAAGCTGAGAAACTGCATTTTACCTTAATTATTTACATGTATTAATAGGATGGGTGGTTAGAAAGTTGTTCAACATTTTAGATCGGTTGATGCTTTCAGTCTGAGAACGCCTCCATTGGGCCCTAAGCAAATAAATGTTTTTTTTTTTGTTTTATTTACATTTTTTCTCATCGTCCTCTTTCTTCCTCTTTCGTTTTTCGGCCCCAGAAGGGTACGTCCTCTTTTATGACATTGTTTTTAATTGGAACTACTCGCAAGTTGGATGCATAGTGCGCACTATATGGCAAGAAACACACATTACGCGGCAGTAGAGTTTTCACATTTAAACAAAGGCAGTAAGAATCACTAGGCCGACACCAACAACACCACATAAAATTGTGTTTTTGTGCAATAGCATAATTTTTTATCATATATAAATCACCACTCATGCATGCAAAAAAAATAAATAAATAAAATTCTTAATTGCTCTTTGGGGCCCCCTAGTGTCCATGGGGCCCTAAGCAGGTGCTTAGTTCGCTTATGCCTTGGGCCGGCTCTGCTTTCAGTCTCCAGTGGCTGTTTAGGTCTTTAATGGTTAACTATCATTATTGACCAGTGAAGTAAACTTAAAAAAACAATGTGTAACTTAAAGAAATGTAGATTCAATTTGATTCGATAATCTAATGTACATGCATTCATCACTTTGTTTTTCAGTTTTGTGAACAGGTTGTATTTAGCTTTAACAGGAACTATAATTTAGATACATCCATTATCCATTATCTGTTCATACAGCAAATAATGTGTGATATGTTTCTTTGATATGGGACTTTTGACCTGGAAATCTAATCAGTTCATTCTTGAATATAAGTGTTTTTTGTTTTTTTTTTTAAATCCCTCTAAATATCATGCTCACAATATTTGTTTAAGTTTGACATTTGGATATAAAATGTCATCACATATTTTTATGTGAAAAAGTTATATATTATAAGTGACATATTGCATCTTTAAGTCATCATAAGACAAAAGCCATGTCCACATGAAAAAGCCTTTTTTCCTATTTGATCTTTTTCTTTGTTGTTTTTAGAAAAGTGCTCTCTTAACAATCTGTCATTTCAGGAAATATCTGCGTCCACATGAAACCACTGAAAACAATGTAGTACAAATGCCAGGCCTGTATGTGACACTGTAATGCTCTGGCAAAAAAGACATAGGGTATGCATATGAAGCTTGTTTGGTTCTATTGGGTCTGATCCAATATTTGAAGAGCTCTTTTCCAAAACGCTATCCATTTTCCAAATATCCATATAAGTGTTTTTATTGTCTTTCTCTGTCAATATCACTGAAATCTATGTTATAATGTTTAAAATTATTATGGAAATAACAGATAACATCAACCTACTTCCTATTTTCCTGATGCTATCTTAAAATAAGATTGTAAAAAATAAAATAAAAATTCGTAATTAAAGCGTTTAATAGCGTTTTAGAAAAGAGCTCTTCATTTCCTCCTGGGTGTTCCTCTCCACATTAGATCCAAGAACATGTAGTGACTATTGTTAGCTATGGTTCTTGTTTCATTGTAATGAAAGAGTAGTAGAGTATTTCCAAGAAGCTCAATAGCTGTTGTAGCATGAGCACTATAATAATAATAATAATAATAATAAATTAGATTTATAAAGCACATTTCTATGAACACATACTCAAAGCGTGTACAGTGTATCCATTATTCATTCACTCACACATTCACACTCTAGTGGTGGTAATACATACATAGCTCATATGCAGCCACACCTGCATCAGCTGTCCAATTCACGCCTACGGCCCCTCCAACCTCCAAACACTCATGTGCATTCATACACCAGTGTGAGTGGCAGCACTGGAGGCAAGGAGGGTGAAGTGTCTTGCTCAAGGATACAACAGCGCATAACTAGGACAGAGTGGGATTTGAACCATCAACCCTTTGGTCATTCGATGACCCACTCTACCTCCTGAGCCACAAGTAACTGAAAGTTGAGGCCATGACATCATCATTTTAGAAAGTTGTGTTTTGGTTTTACAGATGATGCAAAACGCAAAAACATTGTTTTCAAATGTATCTATTCTGGGACTTTGTTTGTGTCAACAAAAGGCCTATCCAATACGAAACTTTTGCAGATATGACCAAAACTGTCTTCCTATGGACAGGCTTAAATAGTTACTGATCAGACCAAAAATCATCTAAAATGTTAGTTTTAGTCCAACAAACTGGAAACGTGATATCATGAATTATATTCACGTCACTTTTAATTATTTATCTGTACGCATTATAGGCTTTTTGCATGTGTGTTCATGCTACAACAAATTCCATGTGATTAGCGGTTAGCATTAGATTTAGCAGTTATGGATAGGAAAATGTATCTTATACATAAATTACCAATTTTAATTATTTGTATAATTTTGTAATAAAACTGCTGGATTGAAATTGATATGTGAACTGGAGATCTTGGCACAAATTGACATGCGATCAAATGATGTTGAATAACATGCAAGAGGATGAAAATGTGTACGTATAGCATACTGGATACCATTCGAATTAATGTGACATATAACACAGTTTCATGAGATCAGTCTGAAATTTGGATTTCCTCAAATGCATAATTCTCCACACACGCAGTCAGCAATCCCTTGAAAAATCGGTAAGCCACGCCCACTTGTGTACATGTAAATGACTTGTCTGATATCAGATAAACGAGTCTCTTCCCAGACAGACTGCCTTCTGTCTGTGCTTCCATAATGACAGTTTTCTGGGCTAAGACTCTATTATTCATCCCACAACCTCCTCGTCTCTGAGTCGTATCCATACAAAGAGCCTGCTGTGATTCAGTGCTTAATGAGAAGAAAGTGAAGAACGGATTTTCTGATGTTGTGTCTGAAATTAGAAAACAGCCTGGTCCTTCACAGCCTGAAGCTCGCTGGCTTGAGCTCTGAGGAAGCCGAAAAGTGTAGAAGAAAAGGAAGAAAGATGGAGGAGCAAGAGAGAAAGCAACACATGAATGGGAAGAAAGGTTTATGCAGAACAGAAGATGCTCTGGCAGGATTTCAGCCGCACAATCCAGGGTTATGATGGAGATTATTGGGCCGCTGCCACAGGCCTCAGCCTTTCTCCAGTCCGTGGAGTCAAATCAGGTTTCCCACAGCTGTCCCACCACCAGATGTTTGAAGCTTCGGCCCCTCAAAAGGATGGAAAGAGCTCTGAGACAAGATCCAGTATAGAGACTGAGCTCCAAGACCCTGTGGGCTGTGGCAGTAGAACCATGCATGACTATACTAGGAAAAACATTCACATACTCTGGAGCAGGGGTGTCAAACTCATTTTATTTCAGGGGCCACATTCAGCTATATTTGATGTGCGGAGGGCCGAAAACAGTAAAATAATGACAGAATAATATATAAATAATGTCAACTCCAAACTTCTCTTTATATTTTACAGTGAAAAAAGGAAAATGACATGATGAAAATGTTTAAATCTACAAATTATCCTTTC